>JAQBSW010003264.1:0-86314 GCA_029291075.1 Eudiplozoon nipponicum
TGATCTTATGAATGAAAGAAATGACTCGTAAATGTCGGGTATACCATAGCGGTAGAAGATTAGCAAGAAGCAGGCGTTCCCGATAATTCTTGCTGTGATGGAAGGTACACTTTAAAAATCTGGAAGAAATCTGTTCGATGGTGCAAAAGGGGCTTGTGTGAGAGGGCAGTAAAATTCACTAGCATATGATACGAGAGGTAGGCATTGACCTTGATTAATGTGAGTTGGAGAGTAGAGTTGTTAGTCTTGCAGCAGATCAAACAGACCCACTTGAAGAGTTTGGAAGTAGTTTATTTAAGATGTCGGGAGAAGTCTATTGATTTTGAATAATAGATACAAAAGTGCTTGGCCGCGTCAATTATTTCAATTACAAAGGAACAATTTGCATTCAGGAGAGAACAGAATTGGTCGGAGGTAAGTTACATCATAAAGTCTTATCGGAATTAAGTTTTACACCGATTCTGCTAAGCTGCGAGTGTAGCGAAGATAGAAGCTGAGTGATGTGATGTGAGGAAAGGTTGGATGCTGTTTGGTTATTGAAACCCGTTATCATGTCATCTGCGTATTTGAACAGCTTGAACAAGTTATCGTCAACCTGCACCTCTGCGAATGTTAGGTTAGAAAGTATAGGACAAAGTACAGAACCCTGGGGACTCCAGATCGGATAAGGGCTGGCCTCGATTGATTTGAGTTAAACTGTAATTATAAACACACGTTAGAACTCATTCATAAATATTAAAACAGGCCTAATAGAAAATTCATATAAAATGCAAAGTCAAAATTGCATTGACACTATACGTAGCAAAAGAACGTTTTAACTCTTACCCCTCTATAGATCAATCACGCGCTAATTGAAATGTTTAATTTTCACTCGCTGTGTAACTTTCAGGCTAGCTGTTATCAGTTTTTTATCACGCACTAAAAATACTACACTACTGATCGGTAAATTTTGACAGTCATGATCACTTTGTTTAATAGGTGCGTCTTTCCGTTTATTTTCTTTTTGTTGTTGCGGCACATCTGATCAGCACTTATCATTTTGGCACTCAACAAGCAATTGCCACACCCAAGCTTTCCTGCTAACTTACTCATTGACACTTATCTGCGCTTCCACAAACTGTCTGCATTACACAAATAGCAAACCACAGCAAAGCTGCCGGATTTTCAAGTCAACCGCCTCCGCTCTCGTACAAATTGGATTTGCGGCGTTGTATAGAACCTCCTAACGGCTCTCTTTAAAGCTTATTAATTTTTACATTCTTGGCTGGATTTATGCTGTGATAACTCACAATTTGACGCTTGAAGCGTTGCAAGACTTTTAGACACAAAATAATTATTTTAAAATATATATATTTGGCACACTTTTCAGAATATTTTCTATTGCTAACTCAAGGCTATGAGATAGAGGATAATTACTATAAAACGATGGAATATATCAGTACACTACTATAATACATGTTTGATATTTTGCAATTGAAATATGTTTATACAACTGATTTTGCAACATCCCTAGATTTGCCAATCTAATATTGTTAACCGCATACGGTTTAAGTGAAATGTCCTTATATAATTAGCTTATCCAATGTCGATTTTCACGTCAGATGCTTCATATTTGCACAACTCTGTTCTTTCATATGTCGAAAATTCACATACGTGTCTAAAACCTGGTGAAAGAAATGATGGATGCCCAAATTTATGTGATCCATCATCATTTCTACGTCCAATTCCTGATCATAATCAGGATGAATCGTACAGTAACGTCTTTGATCTTGTGCAAAATGATGCGGAGACCAATTATAAAGAATCTTATGGGTTTTGCGACCTTATATCCCCTAAAAAATCTAACGAGTTATCGTTCACAGAAGTTATTATCGATGGGTTTTCAATCCTAGCTTTTGACACTGAAGAAGGCCTTCTTGTAAGTCTTTTAAAGAATTTTTGTGCTTTAATTCTTTTAAAACTTGTATTTAATAATTTTCAGATTTATTTGATATACAGTCAGGCTAATGTTCTATTACTAATTTCCATGTCAGTTACGCGATAATCCTTAAGTTTGGAAATTTTATAATTCTTTCTTTTACAGAAAAGTAAGACGTCTTTTTACAATGATAGATCGTCGTATTAATTTTGGTTTCATAATTCTTTCACGCTATTTGGTAATATTGTTGAAGAATGCCGTTAATATTTAAATCCAGACGTTAAGTTTTACTGAGTTCCTTAACTATTCTAGATATAAGGTATTGCTCGTTTTCGTCATGGATTATTACTGTAAGAATTAAGTTCAATTTTATTGCATTTAATGTTTTTCTTAATTTGCGAAAAAGCCAACTATTTATTTAAATAGATTTCTCTGTGTCAAATTGAAATAGGAAATTCTTGGACTTGGTATGTTATATAGAATGCCCGCAGCTTGCTGCTCGGATGCGATAGTAGTTTTCTTACCTTTTTTAATGATACCATTAGAACGATAACGAAATGTCTTTAGTTATCTTCTTAGGAGGAAATATATTCCTGTTTGATTAGCTTCTATGTTAATCGAAGTATTTAGTTTATTATTCTACTGCTTTGGTGTTTCCATTGTGAACTGGTAACATGTACACTCTTGCACATCTCTTTGCATAAATGGAAAACTTCAGTCCTTGTATGGTAGGTTCCAGAGAAGATCATTGAGCAGAATTAGCCATACCACAGTTTGACAAATCTTCGCCCATTTAAATTTCTCTGTCGGTGAGAATTCAGTTTGATTATAATAATACCTGGTCGTGTGATTGCGTTTCTACATATTTTCCAACCATTTAGTTGTCTTCCAAAACAATGCACCAGTCAACGCAATCCGTGCTACTTGACTATATTCGATAGCCATTGTACATTAATGAACGATTGGATAGAACTGGTTGGAAAGTATGTTTTGCTCTTGATTGATGCCTCCCGACGCGTAGCTAACAGTGACCTAATCCATATGAGTTAATACGTTCTTGCAAGCTTGTTTAGGTAATAGCAGGTATATTCATTCATCACATACCTCAGTGACACAAAGTACCTTTGGATTTAGTACTTCTAGAAGTGGTATTGGAGTGGTTGATTAATTTTCCAAAATTATATGGAAAAAATCAATGTGTAGAAAATTTAGCACAAGTAGATTTATCTGATATTATTAGTGAACGCATGTAGACGAATTCGTTGCTGACTAGTGGCATTGCGCCGTTTAGCAAAATCTGAAGTTTAGCATCAAAATTTGTTATAAAGTCTATTTTTGAGGTATTTACATCTAGTAAATACCAACTGGATAATTTATTGTTTAACGTTTGTATAACAATCGTCTTATTTTTCCGCTCTTAGCACAGTATTAAATATAAAAAAGCTAGCCGCTACTATCAATATAAACTCATGAGATGGCGAATTTTAACAGGGTGAAAGTAGTGACAAATTTGTCAAAAACCACAGCCTATGCGGGAACAGGTCATAAAGACCGTGTTAACGGATTGGAGTAAACTAACAATTACAGTAAGGACGCCATTATAATTTATCATAGCATTCTGCGTGCCACAGAGTTGAAATCAGTACAGTAGTTTGGAATAGCAACTAGTGTACCGCTGTTACCGGTAGCGTAACTTGTAAGTACGTTGGAGTCCACGGATGTAGTTCAAACATCCCATTTGTGGACAAAATCCTGCTTAATTTTGTCTTTCCCACTTCTCTCACTTATTGTGAATCTTAAAGATATGTAGGATAGTAAACACCGATGCAGAAAAAATAAGCTGATACCGATAGTTCACTAGAGTATTAGTGTGACTATTTATAAATGGGTGCAGTAAATGGCAGTCAATAAGCTCGTATAGGTTCTTCTGAGTCTCTTTATTCACATTTCGAAAATTCCAAAGTGGGGACATCTATTCCTGTAACAACGCGATTCCTCATGAGACTGTTTATGTCATTGCGAAAATAGGAGTTCCGATATCTATATTCTAACGGGGTTTCGAGATCACGTTCTTTGATATTTTTTGCAGACGGAATAGATTTCGAGTCTGGTGACGCCCGTAATAGCCTGGCATTTTAACCACTGCTTATGAGCAGGATCTGAGCGGAGAGCTAGAACAATTTGTTATGTTTTGAAGTTAAAACATCAGTTATAATATATATATATAAGCTTATGGCTTTCTGTTCTTTTATATTAGTATTGCCTGCATGGTGTCAACAGAGATGTTGGTTTAATTTTTTCAATTCCAAAAATCATGTCACATGGGCAATTGGTCTTTTTGAACTATATATCATTAAGCAATGTTAAAATAGCTGTATTTGACGTAATTTTAGATTGTGCCGTACCAAGACCACTAGTTTTAACATTATTTTATTGCATTTATTATATTATTCGATTCTAGTTAATCAAATATTTTTCTTAAAAGAATGAAAATATTGGAAATGTGGATTTATCAAGATTTCCAAAATATTCTGACCGAGCCCTTTTGTTTAAGTCGAACATTTCGGACGTAGTTAGTATATAAGTATGCTTTCTGAACGCGCGGGCTCAGGGTAACTTTCATGTGCATATATAAGTAAAATATATTTGTTTGATGTATAATAAAAAGGTTTGCGTGACAGATTACTGAAAACTGACTTTTTCCTGGCTTGTGAATATTATATTCAACGTTTTACATCATAGTAGCAAAAATATTTATTGCCACATTGTCCAAAATTTCGATTTCGACGTGTGTAGCTTTCTTCCATATGTTGTTTCATAATTATCTATTACCAAATAAATTGCCTTTAGTTTTTTCTAAGAATAAAAATATATTTATTTTATTGTATTTAATATTCTGCTCTGAGAGCATGTTACACATTGAGATAGCAGTTAAAAACTTGTTTATACTTGTATTTTAAATGAGATTGCGGGCTTGATAAAGACACCAACTCTATTATATATATATATATATATATGTTAATATAAACTAAGATTTTCATCTGTCAGGAAACGTAATCCATCCAGTAGTCTAGTGTTGTTCCTATTAAGAATTCTTCAAGTGCTGTTCAGAATTTTGCCGCAGTTTAGAATTGAGCTGAAGCTCATTTTCTTCGTAGTCTGTGATCCTTCCGTTCACAAAACGCACTTTTCAGCTATATACTAGCTTATGTTTTTGGTTACCTTTTCCTCAATTCGGAGCTTATTTGGTATCTCTTTAAATTTAATGATAGATTGTGGGTAGCTGATTAGAACTTTAGGTATACAGAAATGCCACATAGGCTCAACCTTATGGAAAGTAATTGATGAATTCCCAATGATGATGAAACTGGTCTACTGGATGAAATGCCTTTGCTACCTTAAACAATTCTTAGTTTATACTGATATATAATGAATAATATTTTAATTTCTATACAATCTGTTATGTAACTGGTTAGATACAATGCGGGTGTTGTGTTGTACATTTAGTTTAGACGAACGCCTTGAGGAAATGTATTGAACTTTGAGCTGTTAAAAGAAAACAGCGGTGTTTATGTACATTATTTATTTAACGGAATATAGTGTTAAAGAAAAGTAGTCCTATTATTGAAACCTGCAGAAATCCAGCATTGATGTGCAGTGGAAGCGATGGAATTCTGTCTAGTGTGACAATGGATTGTCTTTGCAACATGAACTTAAAGATCAATTCTGGTTTGTTGATGCACAAGTTTAGGTTCGTAATTTCCTTGATAATTGTGTGTATGGATATTGTATCTAAAACCCTGGAGATGTCTAGAAATATTAGTGCCGTCGTTGTTTAAATATAGAATATCTTGCCTTTCATCCAGGAGTGTTATCATGTTTGTCCTACGTTAAAGATTTCTGGTGAAACTACGTTGATTAAACAATATTTCATTGTGCGGTTGGTGGTAATAATTCTTTAAATCAAGTTTGCGAGCTTGAAGTAAACACCAATACCATTGTATTTAACCAGTCGTCGAACAACTGGCGGCAGTTTTGTTATGTTGTTCGACGACTGGTTAAACTATGTTGATGGCGGTCTTCTGACTTAAACAGAAGTAGAATCCGTTCAAAAATGATATTTTATATAACTTTAGTGAGTACAGGTAGGTTAGCTGTTGATAATGTATTTTTAAATTCACTTTGGTAACAATGTCATGTGCATATGTTGAATTTCAACTGGGATATATTGTGATGTTAGTATGTTTTTGATCTTCATTATATATATCTCCTAAGATATTTTCAAGTTTCAAACAGTTTAGAAGGTTACGTTGTGGTATCAACGGTGGAAGGGGTATATTGTTCGGTCGTCGTCCTGCAAGATATGAGTGTCAAATTGGCAAATTCTAAGTTAAAAATCTGTATCAACTTGCTATCCACATACATATGCTTCTTGATATTATTGATTTTCTTCCTAATCATAGAAAGCATTTGGTGGGTTTTCGGTTTCTTGAAAATATATTTCTCTATTCTGGTGCGTAACCTTAATTCTTATTTAATTTTATAGTATATTTTTATAATTTCCTTATATGTATAGTTGGTAAGTGCGCTAGTCTTTGGAATAATTTTTTTCTTCGTTTTGCTATTAACGTTGCATGATTTATAATGAAAGTCTTAAGTTTCCCCTTAATACTTCATAAGACTATTATGTATTGGAGGCAGTTTGATAGTGGTTTATTCTGTTTAGTATAGTACATGTTGCTGATTTGTGCAAATAGTAGCCAGTCTGTAAGTTTAAGTTGTTTGAAGCATTTATTGCTGATGTGATACAAAATTGTTTGTGTTTAATATATGACAATGTCCTCATCAGTGAAAATTAAATCAAAATAGAATTTTTTTCTGGTTGATTGAATGTCTTTCTGGATGAGTTATGATTGATTTAAAGTATTGTTGGTAGAGCATATATGACTGGGTAGGTAATCGGTGAAGTTTACATATCCTGCAGTGGTTATATGGGTGAAAATATTATAGTATATATATATTGCTCTCCGATGTACGGTTAAATTCAGCGCCCGTGTAAGCTTTATTATATATAAATCCCAAATGGAAGTCAAACACATGCCATGAAATTTTCATAAAAATACTCTGTGTTTCGTTATGGTATATTCCTTAAGAGGAATTTTCGTTTGCGTAGTGCATTCATCGTTATAGCTGATGCCAAAATCGACAGCTGTGAGACAATTGATAGCACTCGTAGAGCGGTAAAATCTTGGTTATTTTACATTTCCAGGTGCCCAGCTTGTTTTCCTATTTGTCCTGGTCTCGTGACTGAATCTGTCCTTACACTGCTTGTCCGAAAATGTTCTTGAATGCAGATTTTTCGATTTTTTTCCTAATACTTCATTCAAAAACATTTCCGGATAAGCAGTGTAAGGACAGCTTCAGAGTCACGGAACCAGGGAGAACTCATCAATCATTCAAAATAAGACACTTTATTGTTGTTCGAAGTATTTATAAACATATGTAGATAGATCCCGTTGCTACCTTCTTTTCTGGAGCATCTATCCTCTCGAATTAATATGTAATTTTAAATTTCTATTTCACATTCAAGTATTTTGTGATTGAACCACGTTTCCGAGACGGAAATTGCATGTGGTATCAATTCATAAGTAAATGACCGTAGGGATGTTAATGTTTGCTGTAGAAATCATGTATTGAGATACCGTGTAGATATTTTTGCTGAATCTAATATTTTTATTAAAGTGAAAATGATGAACTCCTGTTGAACTTATAATTCGTTTTGGTTGCTCACAATTTAAGTTTTTGTCGCGAATTTCGACATCCTAGTGCTCCCTAAAAATTAATTTTCTTTGTGATAGGTACTTCATTTATCTGGTTGACTTAATGATTTCGTCGTGTTTTACGTGTAAAAATTAGAACAAACAGGTTCTTCCTATCTCAATTAGGACCATTAAAATATTCAAAAGTCAGCACATGCGTTTCGAGTAATTAAAGTAATAAGCGAACATTGCAACTTAAACGCCAGTTTTGAATCCAATGGTGAATGAATGTCTGTAATTGTGCAACACTTCGTTGAAACTTCACACGTATGTTCCCCAGACGTAGCATTTAAAATAATTATTAAATGCAATAACAAAAGGGAGTTAACTATATACGAAGCTTTATGGATAAAAAATGCAGATGTAAGCAGATAAAGCATGTTCAAGCATTGAGCTTGAACTGGGTGTGACACACGCAATTGATTGAATGTTCCCTTCGTTCACACTCTCCATGTTTAAATTTTTATATCTTGTTTTTACTTTCAATTTATATATAAAGTGGTATTCATTTGTAGATACTTTTTAAGAAAATGAGAAAGAACTTGTTCTTGTAGCTGATGAAATTTCTTTTTATTTTTGCACATAGAAAGGGTACTATGAATTTTATTAAGGCTCGCATTTTGTAAATAAATATATATATATATATATATATATATATATATATATATACAACTGCTGATGCTGACTTTGTTAAAAGGGCGTTGTGTAGAGGGTTAGTTTGCCTCACTTCCGCGTGTTATCTAGTTAGATATAGTCATAATAACTTGGATCTCTTATAAATCTCAGTAATAATTTGTAAGAATAAATTATATTTTCCTCTTGTTTTTTGTTTCTCTTATGGTTATATGGCAGCGAAACATTAGTTACTATTGGCTGTGCATGATGATGATAATATGCAATTGTGTATTAGGGATTGCATATATAATAAAATATTGATTCAAATAGTAGCAGAAGAATGTGCTTTTATCAATGAATATCATTTGGGCTTAGATTTCGATGGCTGGATTAGTTCTGATATTGATTTACGTTCAGCTTGTGTATCAGTAGATTTAGCGTTTGTTGAGATGGATACATTTGGCATTTTGTGACTTCTGTTCTTACTTATAGGCGAATTATTAAGTATGGGTTTGGCAGAAGAGATTTACCTCGTTTCCTGTGGAGTAGAAACTGTGTATTTGGTGTGGTCAGTAACGCAATTTCTGGATGTTTTTTTCTTGGCTACTGGTTGTAGGGTCGCCTTTGCTTAAAATGTTTGTCACATTTTATAATGATTTATTCAGATACGAGCTTAATAATTAGAATTAGAAGGCTTTCAATGAATGTTTGTTTTGGTCTCTTGTTGATATGTGCTATTAAATGCCTGTTTTTTAGATTTTGCCTTTAGTCTAAGAATGTCTTATCTGACAGTTTGATCAAAGAATATTTTATTCTGTTTTTATTTTTTGTCGTCTGTTGGGAGCTCTTGCTTTGTGGATATATATCTAATTTAATGTACACCATAATTAAAACTTGTTTTTGATGCATTGTAACACAAATAACAACAAAACTGTTATTCACAAATTCTTGACACATTTCCATTAAAAATTATTTTATTTCCGTTCTCCAATATTAAAGTTATTTTGTATGTAACAAGTATACTACACAATTATTAATTAATCTAATACTGATATTAAATATTAACAAATCTTCTTTATCTTTTATCATTATATAAATTAATTAATCTTTATATCTATTCATCTTTCGCTTATTAATTGTCTCAAATTCTTAGGTTTCAATTTTTCATAGCTTTAGTACCCTTTCCATTATTTTTTTGAGCAGAAAGGCCGAATAGATGGAAGAAGCAATCTTATCCTGTAATAGCCTATATTTAAAATTAAAAGTTAGCGATAACTATGCATGATAGTAATAACCATCTAATAATCGATAAAATAAGTCGGCTTGATAGATGGGCTGAACACTTCAAAGAAATGTGTTATTCAGCACCTGCGTCAGTCGCGGTCACGAAAGTATGCGTGTATCAGCTGTGTTGAACGTTAATCTTGAAGTTTGAAAATATTGAATGCAATCCTATCTCTTAAGTGTCGCAAAACTGCAGGCCCTGATGATTGCTTACGAGCTTGTCTAAGGATGGTGGTGATATATTTTCTGTAACGTTGACTAATCTTTTTCGTACTATATGTAATGAAGAGACCGTACTGCTAACTAGTAATAAGTCGACCATCATTCCTATTTTCTAAATGACAATTGTTACTCGTGTGATAACCATCGTTGTGTAAGCTTGACTCTACTCGTCTTACAGGATGGGATCAATGTGAGCATCATAGATCTTGGTTGGAAACTCTGCGCGATATGACATCGAGTCGAGCTCAGTTGCGATTTTATTGCAAATTTCTAGTATAATCATCTTTGTAACTTTCTCGCCTTATTTGGGCAGAGTTAACTACGAGATTTCGTTGTGTTTATGACCTTATACCGAAAAACCCGCAAGGATGCTGTATTTCCGATGTTGTCTAGCCTTAATGCTGATTTGACAATAATGGTGCTGTGTAGATGTTTAGTTTGCCCCCACTTCTGTGTGATACCTAGGTAGATATATCTATAGTTACTAGATCCTCTCTCTCATAAATCACTCTCCTTTAATAATTTGTCTCTCTAAATTATTATTTTTTCATCATTGTTACTAGTATATTTTTATTATGTTTATATTTAAGTGAAACATTAGCTATTAATCATATTTTGTATTTCTGTACATAATATCAATGATGATTACACTTGCAAAAATCAAGATAAATGTTTTCAGATACAAGAACCGTTTCTTTCCCATATTCTTCTCAAATATATACAAATTTATATATATATATATATATATATATATATATATGAGAGTAAAAACAAAATGTGGAGCATGTGACATAAGCAAACAACCAATCAAGTAAATGTGTCACTCACAGTTCAAGCTCAGTTTCTGAACATGCTCTTTGTGCTTGCATAAATTTGGATGCAATTTTTTCATCCATAAGTCCTCATATTTGGCTAATTCATTAATGTTATTGCATTTTATAGTTATCTTATATGGTTTCGATGAAATATTACGAAATCGACTTACGGAAGTTGGTCGACAATTTGAGAATGTATATTGGTAGATAATATTTGAGGTAGACATTAACGGCTGTTTCTCCTAAATTGCTGGTCGAAGTAAATGTGGTACCTTACCTAACGCTTATATTTTTTCCTTATTAAATGTGTATGTTAACGCTACGTCACCTTGCTCTTGTGTGAAGGAAACAGCATCCATCTTAATTAGGATGTTCATGTAAGTTGCTTTATTTTAAGTCTCGCACTCCAAAAGAATTTTCCATAGTTAGTTGAAAATAAAGTATCGATAAATTATTTTAATGCTATTATGCTTATGGTGGTGATTTTGTAGCCGTAAAACTTTTCATCCTCTAGCTAGTCGCCTAGCAACGGTTCCATGAACCTGTCAGTATTATCAAGATACCTGAAGCATCGTGTTTTGTTTTACATTGCGGCTGGAACTTAGTGCTGAGTGGATTTTTTTAATGGAAGTTGTATTAGCGATGTTGCCTGGTATTTTAAAGTAGTTAGTGTAGGGTCTGTGTTATGTATTGGTAAAATGTTCAAGTATTTCTGCTGTCTTACTAGGCCTTTAAATTTAGACTACATCCATCCCTTTCTCAAAAAAATTTTCTTTAAAAAGTTTTGTTTTAAATTCTTATTATTAGTAGTAACGGCAGTATCTTTATTTTTCTTTCTCACTTAGTAATGTGGCAGAGAAACGTCAATTGTATACTGTTTGTGATGAATATGATGCATTTTAAATTGGTTGTGAGAGAATGATAGAAAGCGTGTCAGTCACGCACAGATTTTTTTATATTGAAGAAAGCAGGTGACTGATGCATTAAAGCAGGTACCTTGACGGATATTGCTCGTCAGTTCCGAGTGACAGGCCATTTAAGCGAAAAATAAATGAAATTAAATAATCCGCTATCACTAGAAATTGACGAAGTATTGTTCCTTTAGAGCCTAAGAATCTGTCAACTATATACCAAGAAATAAATTTATTGCATCGGCTGACACTCAATATAAACCGAGTAGTCTTATCTGTTTATTATTGCATGGTGTATAAGCTAAAGTATGCTACTGCATTTGTGTCTGAAATTGAGACTCAGAGTAAAAGGATCTTTTGCGATAATTAAGAAGTATAGGTGTAGTCATATACTCTAATGTTACATTGTAAAGACGAATTGATCCACATTCCTAGATGCCTTGCAATAGACAATGACGTAATCAGTCAGGAACCAGAGGTAATTGGCAAACTTGTCCTGCTCTAGAGAAAATGGGGCTTACTTGGCTGAATAGTTATTTAAAATCTTGTTAGGATATGTCATTTTTTAACGTTTGATCAAGATGTTTCGTGCTTATAAGTTATTTGCTTAAATTGTGTTTTGCTTCTCTTATATGAACTGCCTGAAAGTTGACTACTTTGCACATTTTAATGCTTATGCATATGTGTGGTATGGTTTAGTCACTTGCTGTTCTCTTAAGCTTTGTGCTACGACTGCTTGTTATTTTGTGTGTTTAGCTTCTGTTAGTGTGTCTAGGTATAAAACTGCACTCTAATAAATAAGTGTATGCTTATTACAATTTAGAGATGAACAGACATTCAGCGCATCAATATATCAGCATGTTAACAGTGAAATTAAACTGCTGCTTAATCACGACAGTCATAGTTACCGGTGTGCTGTAAAAAGCGATAGGTTTCCCATTTTTTTGTGGAAATAGCTTTAACTTTCATCGAATGGGCTAATGCACTGTCTACGTCAAAGTTATTTTATGTTACATATTAAATGGTTTTCGATATTTTCATGAGCTTAATTTATACCAATGTTCTAACTGTAGGTCGGGTAACTAAATCGCATATTTATTATTTTTAAATGGGAGATGAGATTAACTCATTTTACTTTTGCAAAGTATATAAATATTTAATTATACTATATCAAAACCAAAACAACTTTGCAGTTGGGACCAGACGTGTGTGAGAGAGATAGAATAAAAAGTGAGGTACACGCCCACTAATTCAAATGTGTTACATTACATCAAGTTCGGGCTCAACGTATGTTCATCTTTTTATACTTAAATCAAGCTCCAACGGGATAATTCACAACGCCTAATATGTTGCTAATTCATTTCTGATTTTGCAGTTAATATCTCAAAAATTAATCTAGTTAAAATGACTGATTGATATTGAAATAAATTTGATCAAATGCGTGAAATTGAAATAACGTTTCGTTTATAAGTATTTTCTTTGAAAACTTGTGTTTATCTTTTAAAAATATATAAATGTATACATTCGCAGATACTTGTTAGGAACATTCAAAAGTAATATTTATTCAATCTAACAATTTTCTTTTTTGCCATCGTATTTAGATGATGATCATGGAAAGCTGAAACGCGTCAGTGCGTGTGACTGACGGTAGTTTATCTATGTTGTTCGACGGCTGGTTAAATATAATAGGATTGGTGTTTACTTCAAGCTCACAAACATGATTTTAAAAATTTTATTCTTTTTCTATGCCGCATCAAAATATAACATTTTTATTGCATTAAGTTTGCATTTAATCATGCTTCTTACCAATTTTATCTTTATCGTAATATATTGTTTATTGCCTTTTAAGTCGCGTTAAATCTGATATAGATAAATTAAAAAAACATATTTCCATGAAGCTTAGGCACGTAGCATCTGTAGATTGGACACTGACATGTCATCGTACTCAAATTGACTATATTATGATAAGTCGACAAGAGTTGTCCTCTGTTCGGCATGCGAGAACATGCAGGTGCTCTACTGGATCAATCAATATATATAAACGTCAAAATATGATTTAAATTCTCTTCCATGAAGTCGCCTGTATTCTGTCCGAATATCTGTACATAGAAAACTGACACAAATGTACAGAATGCCTTCTGAGAAACTTATGTTCCTAGTTTTTTTTGCTGTAACTTCAACCAATTACGCCCTAAATCAAATGTGGAATGTTATGTATGAAAAATTTGTGCGTGCCTAAGCTTGTCCTCCAATGATTCAATATGAAGACTTGCTTTCTATCTTTTCTAACGCTAGATGTATTCACCGCACAACATCTACTGTAAAAGTTAACATCTGGGCTTTGGTTTTTGAAAGGTGTTTTACGCCTTGATAAAGATTACCAACGACCTAATGTTGCTAATAAGTTCGAAGCAGCATAGAAACTTAACGAACTCGGAATTGTGCAATCCGAAAGCCTGTTAATGCTGTACAAACGCATCCAATTTTTTAAGCGCTGTTTCTCACGAACATTCTACACCTTGATAATCCGCCAAATATTGCAAATTTCATCTTTAGTGATGAAGTATCTCGACTTTTCTACGAGACGGACATCCAAAACTTGCTACTTGTGCTACAGTGACAGAGACTTGCTGTCTATGTCAGTCAACGGACGGAATTAATAGATTTTCCGAATATTTCAATTTCATTGAAATAAAGATTCAGAAGAATCTACACATGCTTGTTGCTGCGAACTAGAGAGAGTAGTTCTTTTCATTTAAGTGAAGATTGTCTTTGCTATGATTATCCGCAACAAAGGAATATCTCCGCATTCGCTAAATATTGTGGTATTATTTCGCTTTTTGTTGTATTAATTGAATCATTGCAAAAGGATTGGTGAGGAGCGAGGGAAGTGAAGTAGGCCAACACAGACAGACTTTCGACATGGAATAAAATGCGTGGTTGAAATTCATGCACTCCTTTGTAATGAGTTGCACCACTTACACCTGCAGCCACCATCTTGATTCTTATAAATCGCCCAATCGCGGTCGATGCATTATCGTGAAAAATGTTGTTGCCAAGCTGAGTCTGATGATGGCGTTTCTGGAAATGTGGTTCAATTTTAACTGTCTTTTTGTTTGCACTAGAAAGAGTTACTGAAGCTTTTGTGATTTACTTTCAATTTGATTAATTGTTATCGATGCAGTCTTGCCTGTGTTTACCTTGATTTGTGACGTAAACATACTTGGTTATGGTGGCCGGCTTGCTGATCTTGAATTCGATAATGTTGCTGTTCTGGTGGCAGAAAATGATGGTAAACTGGAATCTTGTGACACCAGAAGACACTTGGGAATTTCCGGGCTGTTTCACTTATCCACAAGTCCACAAATTCAATATCACTGTAAACGACTCTCCATAGCTGCGAATGTCTGCACATCTTTGTAAATTTATGCATTAACTCGGTTTTTATTAGGTCATTGCCAACTGAGTGCCATGATCCATTATTAAACAGCAACTTTTACGAACCGATCATTTATTTGATTTACCATCACGATTAGACCTTGTTATGAATTGCGGATTTCTTTGGTTATGGCATTGCTTGAGAAGACCAATAATATCTTGCTCGCCAAGTGACCGATGCGACTTCGGTGGATGAGTAGATCAACCATCTCTTGGCCGGATTGTCTTTTCGCGATATCGATAACTTTTATCACTCCGCATCGTATCTAACGGAAAACCGAGATCAATTGAGAAGCCTAGTTATTTTGCCTTTTTCCTTAGGCTCTACTGGAACCCACAATGTGTGAGATCTAGTTCTCCGCTTTTGTTTTTATGTGTAGCTATCGATGTCTTAAATTGTCTGCCATCTATAGCTGACGTCCACCTACTGTTTAGAGCACTTCGATTGCGGAGCTGGTAACGATTGGTTCTTTTGACAATCAAATCTCGTCCGCCTCTGGAGCGCGATCTCGCTTTCTATCTCTTCCATCTAACACCAAATGTTGACTTCGCAGTAATGTTCTCTGCCCTGTAATATGAATAGATTTGAATTAATTTCTGACATTGCCGAATGGCAAAGCTTCCTCTATTTGTCAGCCTTTAATTATTAAAGAGTTAAGATGAGCTAACAGGGTGCGCTTAAGCTGGAATCTAGCTCTGTGAATATTTGTAAAATTTAAGCTGGCGTGGATCTAGCGCATAGGTTCAAGAATTTCCCCTTCATTATGGATGACTTATTTTCAATGAAAAGTTGCTATATATGACAGGCCTTCAACTATACACAGAGAGCCTTATCTTCATTTAAAGCAGACTCGTTGTTCTACCGTCGGAACTACCGTATATCAATTATATATAATATGATTTCTGTTTTTCAGGCATAAAAAACAATAAAAGACTACAACTGGATACCTAGATTTCCCGCATAGTGGAATCCAGAAGGATCAATGTCAATAAAGAATAATTAATGAGGCGATAAACTAATACGCGTGACAGTATTTATGGCAGTTAAGTAGTCTAGGATGGCAACAATAGTGGTCCGTCGATACAGGTGGCGTGACTCAAGAGTGCGGTGGAGTGCATGAATTTTGTCCTTGCATTTGATTGTCAGTCGAACTTCTGTCTGTGTGGGTCTAGTTCGCTCTCCTCGCTGTTAGTAAATCCTTCGGTGATCACTTTTTATTTAGAACGGAGTAAACTGATACCACGATAATTGGCAGTAGTGATAATGTCACTCTTTTTGTGAAGCGACACAACAAAGTCATTCTATTATTTTGGCGCATATTTCTCCTTACAGATTGCGATAATTAGCTTGTGCAAATCCCTCTGAACATATATTTAATTTAATTTGAATAATTAATTAGGAAAGATATGCATTCCGCCGGCTTTGCTGTCCCTCATTAAAACCCAGATCTCTGTCACTTTATGAATAATAAGAACGTCGTTTTCAATCTCCCAACAATTTGGAGGATTACATTAGCACTAATTTGCTATATTTGGTGGACTGAGGAGTTTTTGGAGGTTGTTGCAAATCAGAAAATTATGACGCTCGTTCTTCCTTGGCAGAATGACCAATGCTCATATATAGGATGTGAGCGAATAATTCCAATAAATTGTTACGATTTGACGCCGTTTCCAACTCATCGACTTTAAGGCAATGTTTTTATTCGCCGCATGATTGGCAGTAAATTCCTTGCGAAGATTAAAAACCGGCGAGTAGCCCGTTTTAAAGAGCTGTTGCGTTAATAGATTTTTCAGCTGAGTTCACAGGCTTTATCATTGGATGAAAAGCCGAGGATTGCTTACAATTTTCCATAATAGCGTTTCACTCGCTATATTTTTGGCGGATTGAGGAGTTTTTAGAGGTGGTTTCAAATCAGAAAATTATGACCTCGTTCTTCCTTGGCAGAATGACCAATGTTCATATATCGGATATGAGCGAATAATTCCAATAAATTGTTACGATTTGACGCCGTTTCCAGCTCATCGACTTTAAGGCAATGTTTTTATTCGCCGCATGACTGGCAGTAAACTCCTTGCGAAGATTTAAAACCAGCGAGTGGCCCGTTTTAAAGAGCTGTGGCGTTAATAGATATAGCAGCTGAGTTCGCAGGCTTTATCATCGGATGAAAAGCCGAGAATTGCTTACATTTTTCCATAATAGCGCTTCACTCGCTATTTATTATATCGGTTGTAGCCACAATATGCTCGACAGCAGCATAGGCGTCTTTGAAGTCATTCTGCATAATTTTCTTCGTCTTTAAACATAAGGCCATATCTGATAGGTTTTTAAATTTAGTTGGCGTTTACTAGCAGAGCTTCTGATAGTGTGAGCCTACTTATTAACGACTCCAAGAACTGGCATGCCTACGTTTAACACATCATTTGCCGAACGAGAGCGTAAAGCTTTCCAGTCAAGTAACGTCGTTGCAGCACTGGTTAGAATAAAAGGACACAATATCTGGCTGGATCATTCTCTAGTTCAAATGGCATAAGCATTGCCTTTATATAAAGACAGTCTGGAATCTACTGTGCATATTTTGCAACTTTCTCTGTTCCAGTATAAAATAGGCAGTGTTACCAGGTGCCTTCCTCCTGCTTATTCCCGTAACTCGTGCCTGTAAGCACAGCTTTTTATGACCTATGCCGTTGGAACAGAGGTGCCTAGCATGCATTAACTGATTGCTGATTGAAGGTTTCAAATAAGCACTATCAGAATTTACTCTCAGACAATTACGCATTGATATTGCTAATATTCCTTAGGAGCTTCATAACTACACTCATGAAACCTGCTTATCTCTTCACGGAAATTAAATGCAATAAAGAAATTAATTAGCGTTTGATTCATGCTCTATTTCAGTCCGCAAATGCCCGGGAGCTGGATGACGCCATGTAGCGCAATAGCTTACACTGTGCCTTTAAATAGTCCAACACAGGTATTGCCCTTGTTCTACTGCTCAAATGAAATTCTGCGTCATCTAAGTGCCCAGTTAAGTGTTCATGTCACTCACATCTTAGACTATTTCTAAATTAATAGCCCTTATTCGTAAATAACTTGAATTTCAGTAGAACGCGGTTTTACTGTCGTCTGGTTCGTTTGGGTGAAGAATTTGCAAACAAAATACAATACAATGCAATAAAATACATTCGTCTTAGTAGACGAAGTCGGTTGCTTGCATTGATTCATTGAGTTAATGAATATATAACTATGCTCACAGCCAAAATTTCAGCACGAGATAATTCTATGATGACGGATGATGAAGTCAATAATGCGTAAATATTGATGATACAAAACTAAACAGTTTATGAATTATTTTAGATTAAACAATGTATTTGATCAAATAAACTGTTTCATTCTGCTTATTAGACTGGTCATCATATAATGAGAATAATTTTTTTTAATATTACAGATTTTTATTTTTAAATCATAGTTTTTACAATTAATTTTTTGTGCTTATTATGCTACATTTTGTCTTCATTTAGTTCTATTTTATCATCTCTTATTTTCATCAGTTTTGCTTAATTATATTATTATTATACAGACTCACTTCAACAATTCTTCAAATTCAGAAGTACCATCTTCGTCTGCTGCAACCTGTGCGCATAAAAATGGGATTAGTGGTACCCATGCAACTATACAAACTACGACATCAGAAATTTCCCAACATAATATTTCTTCAAAATCATTACCTGCACATTATGCTGAGTCTCCATGTGGTTTTTATGAAGCTACAGTGTCTTCCTACCATCCAAAAGATGTTATTTCTCCGAAGAAATTGTCTGACATCCAAGAAACTGAAGGTAATCGGATCGTGGTGAATCGCAATAAAGAGGGGAGAGATAAATCTTCTGATGAGGTGACCAATTGTAAGTCCATTAAACAAGTGCAGAATCGAGTAAGTGAAAACACAGAGAAGTTGGCGAATATAGTATCAACGCCACCACCGGTAACTATTGCTCCTCTAATATCGAGTGATGGATTTCACGAAAATTCTCATATCCAAAATGAAATTAGTTCCAATAAGATTTGTAATGACTTTGTACTTTCACCAATTTCGGCTTTAAGCTTGAACCGTACACCTGTTAAGCCATATGCATCTGCTTGGATCCAATCAGGTTTATCGGGAGATTTGAACGTAAACTCGCGCTATCCACAGAATACTTGCGAGCCTAATGGTTATTACGATGGCTATGCAAGCAGTGTTCGTAGCTGCAACGTTGATAATGTACCTGCTGTATACTTTGGCGATCAGCTATCGGAGAATACATCAAAGAGTAATTTGTCTCAAATGTTAACATCACAACAGAGCATGCCTCAGTATACGCCGCTACAAACATGTGAACCTCTCTCGGTAGTAAGTAGGTACAATGAAACACAAAACATTGTTTATCAAAGAAACAATACTGGCGATTCAGGCATTGGGCTGCACCAAATGTGGAAGTCGGGATCTCCTTCGGCGATCGCATCTGTTGCGAAAGGCAATCACTTTATCCCATGTGCTGAAGCGTGTGATACACTTGTCTCGCAGTCTCAGTTTCCAATGTCGATCAACGAGGATAAACAGTCGACGTCGAAAATTTTAAACTCTGATAAAATGGTAAGTCATCCGAGTATTCACTTTCTCTTGTTGTGTTTTTTAAGGACTGTTTGAACTGTGCTATGACTTTATATTATGTATATCATTTATTAGCGTATCAAGCCAGCTACATAAGTTCAAGCTATGACCGTAATTCAACGGTCTGATTTGTAAATTTATTAAATGGTGTCGATTCCCATACTCATTTTATCAGACATGTTGCCTGAGTTATTGATAGAGCTGCCAGGGAATTTAAACTTGTTAACAATGTCCAGATCTTCTCTCTGTAGTCGAAGAG
This sequence comes from Eudiplozoon nipponicum, assembly GCA_029291075.1. Classification (NCBI taxonomy): domain Eukaryota; kingdom Metazoa; phylum Platyhelminthes; class Monogenea; order Mazocraeidea; family Diplozoidae; genus Eudiplozoon; species Eudiplozoon nipponicum. The sequence continues at coordinate 19,934 of JAQBSW010003264.1, forward strand.
TTGAAGTGAGCGATGATTGATCCTGTAAAAATAACTTACACTTAGAAGATGCGAATTTCATTCCGAAGGACGAAAAAGTGACTGCTAGTATATTCAAAATGACCTGAGTAGAATCTCGATTGACAAATAATAATACAATATCGTCTACATATTCAAGATTAACTCGTCTATTACACGGGAGTACTTCGACATCTGTATCCGGAACTTCTGTAAGAATTTTATTCACAACAGCATCTAGTACAAAATTAAACAAAAGAGGAAAAAGTGAACAGCCTTGACGATCACTACTGCTCGTGGTAAAAAAGATTGGCAATTAGTTGTAGACATTAACGGGGATATAACTGTTTGTGAAGGGAGCGCGTATGCTATTCACAAATTTGTTGGGTATACCCGTTTCCGACAGTTTTTCGAATATAACATTGTGGTCCACCAAGTCAAATGCACCTTTGATTCTCGAAGCGCTTATAGGGAATCGGCGATATACATGTCGCTGTTCAAGAACTTGTCTTAAAGTAAAATTATTATCTCTACGACCTCGTCTAGACCGTATGTAGGTTTGTTATCCTCTGGTATGTAATTTATACTATGCACTACGACGGCGTAAAATTGTCATCGTATATTTTCTAGATTGGACTGGTTACCACACAAATTACAATTACCCTTTTCAAGATAGTAATTATGGTTGGCTCACTACAAACAACCGGCATAGTCTCTTCATTCCATATAGTACGAAAAAGATTAATCAACGCCGTATAATTTATGTCGCCATCATCCTTAATTAAGCTAGGAAGAATATCATTGAGGCCTGAAGACTTGCGACATTTAAGAGATAGAATAGCATTCTCTATTTCTAACTATGATGGTTTTTCAAGGTTAATGTCCCACATTGTTGATACAGATATGCTGAAATAGGTGCCAAAGAAAATTGATTTTTGAAGTTTTCAGCTAGTTCTGTCCATCCATATTAGTTAGTTAGTTTATGCGGTTTACCTGGAAGTTTGCTATAATCATCTCATCCAGCCTAGACTTAATTATCCCTAACTCTGCAGTTATGCTTATCATCTGAGCTCACTATATTCATATTACGTTTTCCAAACAATCAAAAAAGTCATTTTGGTAGACAAAAGCGCTTTTTTAAGTAAATTATTTATTGGAGTTTACCTGTATAATTCGTGTCCCTTCAGTAAAACAAACTACATATAATTATTATTTTTTGCATTTAATTCTGCGGCTCTACTGGTGCCTTCATAATTGGCTTGCCTTTGCTTTATCTTAATTCTTGTACTTCTGCGTGGACTTTATACTGTATACGCGTTAGCCCTAAACAGCGCTTTGGAGCGCTCTCGGCTTCAAAGGCGGCTTATGCAACAGAGCCCACCTATTACGACGACATTTTTATCGGTCATTATATTGATTTTACTATCATTTATAGTAGCAAATATCGTTCATTCTGTGCGATAAAATTTTCTTCATTCTGCTGCAAATCTTCTTTGATGTTGCTAATTGACATTTGCAGTACATCTCACGTTCCTAAGCTAACAAATACGTTCTCGTTGGGCTGAAATGCGTCCAATCTACTCAAAGCAATGTGACGTGGATTCGATTCACAAATATGAAGCATAGTCCCATTAATAAGCAAAATCCTGATAATAACTAGGCTTTACTTCAAAGATTAAACTCAATAACTTGTTTGATATGTTTTTCTAACACAAAAACTCTTACACACAGCATCTGCTGCGAAACTAAAAGTAGGTTACACTCGGACTCGGTTGCTTTACAAGTAGTTTTCTATACGTGATATGATTGTTTATTTGTACACACATTTATATTCACACCGTTCGTATACTAACATGTTTTGCTTTGTCTTTTAGCATGTATATCTGCATTATATGATGAATAAAGCCTAATATTTTAGGCAACTCTTTCTTCTGACTTTTCGACTCACTCTGCCTGTTTGCTGTGCTTGTTACTGTGATTCAGAACAATTTATTCATCATATAACCCAATCATGGAACGCCTACTCTGACCAGAAAGATTTGATGTTGAACCTAGTGCACCAGATGCAGCAAAACAATGGAATCATTGGTATCGTACATTCTGTGGCCTCCTAAAATCAGTCGAATCCACGAATCCGGATAAATTAGACACTCTTATTTCCTACATCTCTCCTAACGTATATGAACACATCGTTGACCGTGATACATATGATCAAGCTATCAAAACTAATGAATCTCTATGTCAGACCGAAAAATGAAGTCTTTGTTCGTCATATACTCGCGACTACTAAACAAGAAAATGGACAAACATTGGATCAATTTGTTCAGATTCTGAAATCGTTAGCTAGGGAGTGCAATTTCAAACCAACTACGGCCGAGGAAAATCGAGACGATGCTCTGCGCGATGCCTTCATTAATGGAATCCAGTCCAATTCAATCAGACAACGTCTCTTAGAACACAACTCACTTAATTTTCAAGCGGCTTTTGATCAAGCACGTGGTCTCGAAATGGCGGAAAAGCAATCATTATCATATCAAAACTGTTTGAATTCTGCACACACTGCAACGGTTCAGCCACTCTGTCCTTCATCAACCTCCGATAAATCTACAGATAATCTTGTTGCTGCTGTTAAACAAAAATGTGACTTTTGTGGGTACGATTATCATTTAAGATGGAAATGTCCGGCCAGAAACGCTTTCTGTAAAAGTTGTGGAAACAAAGGACATTTTCAAAAGGTATGTCGCTCTAAGAATCACCGCCCAGTGGTTACGACGCTTCATCCTACCATATCTGCAACTGTATTAGCTGCTGCTCCTGATTGTCTCACCAAATGTGTAATAAATCTAGAAGTCAATAACATAAATTGTCATGCTCTCGTTGATACAGGCAGTTCCTGTAGTTATGTTTCAGAAGCCTTCGTTTTGAAAAATAATTGGAAAATTCACTCCTCACGAGAAACAATACCATGGCGTCTAGCTCATTATCGAGTCATACCAAAGGCCATTGTTTTGTGTCGATTCAATACAAATCATGTGTTTATAAAAATATCAAGCTATCTATACTTTCTGATCTTTGTACTGACGTACTCCTCGGTCATGACTTCCTTGGATTGCATAAAAGTGTAAATATCTCTTTTGGTGGTCATAAATCGTCATTCACCGTCTGTTAACTGAAACCTGCATCTGTTACGTCCCCGCCTCTTTTCCATCATTTAACTGCTAACTGGAGGCCTATTGCTACGAAATCAAGAAGGTACAATCGAATGGATGAAATATTTATCCGGGATGAAATAAACAGATTAGTTTCTGATGGCATTATCGAACCTTCAACATCCCCGTGGAGAGCACAAGTTCTCGTGGTATCGAATGAGAATCACAAGAAACGTATGGTTGTGGACTACAGCCAAACGGTCAACAAAATCACACTCTTAGACGCCTATCCTTTGCAGAAAATAGACCAAATGGCTGAAACCATTTCAAAATATCATATATTCAGCACTTTGGATCTCAAAAGCGCTTACCACCAAATACCTATCCAAGAACATGAAAAGGTATTTACTGCTTTCGAAGCGTGTGGACGCTTGTTTCAATTCCGTCGCATTCCCTTCGGAGTGACGAATGGTGTCTCATGTTTCCAAAGAACTATGGATCATATAATCGCACAGGAACATCTCACAGATACATTTGTCTATGTGGACAATGTGACAGTTTGCGGGAGAGATACGCTTGAACACGAAACAAATCTCAACAAATTTCTTAATGCCGCTAAAAAATATGGATTGACCTTAAATGAATCAAAGAGCATTTTCGCAGCTAAAGAAATTACTCTCCTTGGTTTTCAAATATCGAATGGAATAATTAAACCTGATCCTGACCGATTAAAGCCTTTACAAGATCTCCCACCACCGTCGAATGTGCAATCGCAACAAAGAATTGTGGGATTTTTCGCTTATTATTCGCCGTGGATCTCCAACTTCTCCGATAAAATCCACTCACTCGTTCATAATCGAACTTTTCCTTTGCCCGTCTCTGTGAAACAAAATTTCGATGATCTTAAAAAAGAATTAGCCGTAGCAACTCTAGCTTCTATTCGTTGTGATATTCCGTTTTTCGTCGAAACTGATGCTTCGGACGTAGCTATTGCTGCCACTTTGAACCAAGATGGAAGACCTGTGGCGTTTTTCTCTCGGACGTTGACGCCATCTGAAAAACATCACTCAGCTGTTGAAAAAGAAGCCTATGCCGTGGTTGAAGCTATTCGAAAATGGAGGCATTTACTTTTGGGTAATCATTTCAAACTTGTCACTGATCAAAGATCTGTTTCCTTTATTTTTGGCAATCAAAATCGAGGAAGAGTGAAGAACGATAAAATTTTGCGCTGGAAAATGGAATTATCACCTTACAGCTTCGATGTTGTCTATAGACCCGGAAAAGATAACAAAGCAGCAGATGCACTAAGTCGATCCTGTTGTGGTGCGCTTCTAAATGGACTGGATTTAAAACAAATACATGATTCTCTTTGTCATCCTGGAATTTCTCGTATGCTCCACTTTGTGAAATCTCGTAATTTACCATATTCTATTGACGAAATTCTAAAAATGACCTTGAGTTGTGAAGTATGCTCTGAAATCAAGCCCAGCTTTCCTTCGGCATTTCAAGGCCAATTAATCAAAGCTACCCAACCGTTTGAGCGGTTATCTATGGATTTTAAAGGACCTCTTCCTTCATCAACTCGTAATCGTTATCTACTGACGGTCATCGATGAATATTCTCGATTTCCCTTTGCATTTGCTTGTCCTGACCTTAGCAGTCACACCGTCATACTTCACCTGTGTCAAATATTCGCAATGTTTGGGATGCCTTCGTACATTCACTCAGACAGAGGTTCTTCCTTCATGTCGACCGAGGTACAAAATTTTCTTCGGGAAAAAGGTATAGCTTCGAGTAGAACGACTCCTTATAATCCCAAAGAAAATGGACAGGTAGAAAGAATGAATGGTACCTTATGGAAATCGATCCTTCTCGCTCTCAGATCAAAAAGGCTTTCAGTTGAAAACTGGGAATGCGTGCTGCTGGAAGCATTACATTCAATCCGTTCATTATTGTGCACATCTACCAACGAAACCCCTCACGAGCGTCTTTTTCGACACAATAGAAGGTCGACTTTTGGTACCACACTCCCAACCTGGCTTACTGTTCCTGGCAAAGTTTTACTCAAGAAGAATGCTAGAGTTTCTAAATATGACCCCTCTGTGGAAGAAGTTGAACTAATTCATTGCAATCCTAACTATGCGCATGTTCGTTTTTCTGATGGAAGAGAAGATACAGTATCTATCCGTCAATTAGCCCCGAAAGGCTCCGACGCACTGATGAATGAAGCTGGAACTAATATGGGACTCTGTGAAAATGAACCGGTTGTTGCTGATGAACAAACCTCCTATAATGACGATACCGATATTGATAATGTTAAGGCAAATGGTGAATCTACGGATAACTCAAATGCTCGTGACCTATCAGAGAATCTCGAAAACCTTATCAATCAACAACAACGTGTTCATCCTTATAACTTACGAAGTGGAAATGTTTAAATACTATGTTTTCTCAATCCTCTTTGAATTGTTACTATAACAGTCTTGTTCCGACTCTGACGCTACGCTACAAATCGCAGTGGAGGAGAATGATATGATTGTTTATTTGTACACACATTTATATTCACACCGTTCGTATACTAACGTGTTTTGCTTTTTCTTTTAGCATGTATATCTGAATTATATGATGAATAAAGCCTAATATTTTAGGCAACTCTTTCTTCTGACTTTTCGACTCACTCTGCCTGTTTGCTGTGCTTGTTACTGTGATTCAGAACAATACGCTACGTGCCAGATTAAGATCAACATAGGCTTAATGTGACTTATGACTCTGAAACAACCTCAAAGTGTAACACCCTTTTATTTGTAGGCTAAGATCCGACGTATAAGCAGCGGTCATTTTCCATGCGTGTATTGACGCCTCCAGTTTGTGAAGTTTATTTCGTAAAGCATTTCGCACAATACTTTTGGTCTAATGCCAGAAGAATAAGGCAAGCTCCAGAGAGCCATTAATTGCGCTCTGGAAATGCCAATCTGGTGTGGTCTGGAGTAAAACAGTCGTTTTCGCTAATTTTGTTCGTAAGCCTAAGATCGTGCAGAATAATGCCATGTTGTTAGTCGTCAAAGGATTCTATCGTGGACACTTGTCGGCACAAGGATCATCAGCTTCCTCCAAATATATGAGCGTCGTTGAGGCAGCATTTAATAAACTCTGCAAAACATTATTCAATCGCCCTTCTATTTCAGTGAGCATGAAGTTCACGTAAAGTAAGTAAATTATCGGATACTCAATGAACGTCTGTCTATAGCTCCCAACGACTGGAGAACTTTATAAATCGAATAATTATCTTAGCTTGATTTATATCACTGCCAGCTAAGCGTTATGAGATATTACTCAAGAGTGAAATTTACAAGCTGGTGAATTTTCTTTTGTAGCCCTTTGATATACCTACATCGGTGAAACTTTTTAGGGCTTGCTAATTGCAATTTTTAAGAACCTGAGTAAGCCAATCAGACATTCTGGTCGGCAAGTTACCAAAGCAACTCCTGTGATTAGCTGGAACCATTGGACAGCCGTCTCGTAGCCAGATGTCCATTTTACCAATGTCGGTCACTTCATCACGCTACACCTTACACTGACCAACCAAGAGCCATTTGTATTATACAAAGTTTGGACTAGTAGCAAACATGGCATAATGAAGAGCCATCGTTTACTATAGCTGATTATTATACATTCTTGTAGTACACATAGTGCGATACATATTTATCTCTGATTATATATATATATATATATATATATATATGTTTGTGCATTTGTGTGTATATGTATAAGTTTATACATGTGCGTGTGTATGCATGCATATGCATGTCTTTTTGTATGTGTGTATGGGGATATGTGTACGTGTTTGCTCGCCTGCTTGTCTCAAATTCTCTTCAAAAAATAATTTTGTTGCTGCTTCCGTTGACATTTATTTCTTCGTACTTGAATCTATTTTTCGCAAACTACGTTTATCTCTGCTTCATGTGATGGAAATTTATAATTGTCTCTGTTTTGCATTTATTAATATATCTTTTTGCATTCTTTGATTGATGTCTTATTCTTCGTTAATTCAGTTGACATTGCTGCCCACAATCGCAGCTTGCGGTCTTTCTCCTACATCTTTCGTTGGACAAAAATCCTGTTTAATGCAGAATTGCGTTGACAATAGTGGCATCAACAATTTATGTCCGACATCTCCACCATTATCATCGGTGTTTTCGACAATTACGAAAGGTTGTCTTCCGGGGCATGAGCAGCCAGCAATTTCTCTAACTAGTATTTCAACGTCGCAATGCAATTCGGGATACAGATTTACTAATAATTCGATCCAACAGTAAGTTTTCAGTTCCACTCGACTGGAGTTTTTCTGCCTGTTTGCGCAAATGCATGCTTAGATAAAAAAATTACATTTTGCGTTCAAGTAAATTTATCATCATTGGCTATATTACGAACAGACAACGTGCAAACCAAGCAGGAGTGTGTATCTGCGGTTGTTATTTAATATATCGCATAGACGCGAAATTTTCACTTTGTGCTAACGTTTAATTTATTGCAAAGTATGCATAACTTTTTGACTAAACAATATTTACCTTTCTTGCCAACATGCGGAGGATGTTATGTGGCACTAAATCATTTTGGATAATGCTTGCCAACCATTATCCAATATAATTGCCTAGGGCGACAATTTTGATGGTTGCTTGTAAATGGCATCTCCTTTTAATCCAGCAGTTAAGTTTATAATGCTTTTTGATCACATATTTTGTGTTAATTGACTGAATAACGTTTGTGATATCATAAGTAAACCGTTTTCAATGAAAAGGGCTTATTATTATTGAAAAGCTCTTCGTTGGTAGCCTGAAATGTCAGTGGGATTCTAGCCCTCGCCAATTTATTCTCGGTCATATAATTAATTCAGTAAGTCCATGAGTTCAGTAAGTTTTATGCCATTTTAACTTAACTGCAACTATCTGAGTTTTAACTGGGGGCGAACATCTCGAACAATGGGCTACGAGGATAAAATCGCAAAATATGTTTACCTTTTTTCATGGATATTTTGAAAACTGGCGGCTAAATCAGCTGGAGCATCGTAATTTTTTTATTGGAAATACCATTCAAGAGAGCATCAGTTATAATCCCTTTTACCACGAAGCTCTGCCGGACCAACTTTGTTTATCTGGCTCAGAAGCTCTTCAACGTGTGACAACTGTCGTGAATCTGTAATAAATCACACCCGTGTTCGCAATTCTTGCAAGTAATTTGATGACATCCGATCAGTGGATAAGCATCAATTCGGACCATTTACAGTGATTTAGAAGCATTGTCAAATAGCCGTCGTAAAGTCCATCCCCTCCTCAACGTGGTACGACGGTGTCAACCATGTTTCGATGGCCGATCGTACATGGGCTAACGGGGCTATGGCGGTGGTGCCACCAGGGCGTGGTGGATCTCCGACCGGCAATCGGATCTCCTATAAAATACCACATGAGCCCGACGACGGCACCATGACTCGGCGTGTGTTCCCCGCCACAAAAGGGTTCAACAGCCACGGGATTACATGGACTCCTGGACAGTACCCCGTACTTCCGAATGGCGAATGAACTCTCAACAGCCACCTGCAACCATGTAACTTACTGCTGCCTTGCAGACTGCGCTTGGATGTGCAAAGGCTAGAGGTGCGTCCTCGATCAAAAAGCCGAGTGGTGAGGGGAAACCACTTGTACCAAATTCCTAAGAAACTCCATGAAATGTCACAATCTATGAATTTCAATGGAGCCGGCTTATCCTCCAAAAGGAGTCAGCCGCAGTAAAGTAAAGTAAAGTATTGTCAAATAGTAACAAACGATTCTAACTACACACATCCTACGTATTGATTTGGTTATCCTGCCAAGGTAGTATGGGCGTTTCTAGTTTCTGTTGGGCAGATCTTTATGTGATCTAAAAATCCGCCCAATCTGCTCATTCGATTTTCCTTCGCGGTCAAGAGACTTTCTGTCTCACGAGAAACCTCATAGCCGCTGGAATCGACGGCTTTTGTTCGAAAATTTTATGTTACAGAGATAGATGTTCAAAAGAAATCAACAGAACTTATCTCAAAATTTGGAGGAAGAAATCAGGCTCTTGTGTGTAACAGTGTTTAGTTCTTGTGCTCATTAACAAAATGTTGCATTAGCTTTTTAGAAAACTATCTGCATTTATCTTTTTAGCTGCTGTGTTCTCTATTAGAATTCTTGTTGGGCGAGAGAATCGCACTTTGTTATTTTAGACTGATTCATCAGGAAATTTTCGCATCAAGACCATTCACTCTATCGAACACTTGAATTACTCCACCAATATTAGTGACTAGCCGTAGTAGCCATTGTGGACTAATCACTCGCTTTCTTTTGATAGCGCGTGACAAATAATGTCACAAGTTACTTAATAATTATGTTCCACCAACAATTTTTCAACTTTTTGATGCTTGCTATAAAAACCTTTCTACCTACATTTACATTGATAAGGATCTAGATGAACGTTTTGTGATTTTCTCTGGTTTTCGACAAGTTTGCATCATTGTTTCAAACTTTTTAACGATGTTAAAGTTGCATTCCCTTTAGAGGTTAACGCAACGTTCCCCGGAGGTAAGGTCGGTTGTTTTGATCGGCTGATTGTCCTAAAAAACAAACAATTCTGTTTTGTCTTTGAAGACGGTAAATGAGTTCCATGCCGTTCTCAACTAGTGTTCATTTAGTATGGTCTAAAACGAAATGCCTTTAAGACTTCCATTTTTGCCAATTTTGATCTTTTGCATTTGAGTTTGATGAACGGAACGCAGCTATCTGCCTTCAATTTATACGACTAAATGTTTATATTGGTGAAACCCAAAGGATCGAATTCTAATGTGATTTCTAAACATATATGTCTTTCAGCATCGACATTTGCCAAATGACGCAATCAGCTATAAAAAGTCACACACGACATAGACGGCGATCCCAGGATCCTGCACGACAGACACGATAATAGCTCATATTAATAAGGCAGAATTTTCAAGGACTCTCCACTAAACCCTGTTGGCTCATACATTTCCACAGTTTGTCATCGATGCAAGTTTCTTAGTGAGGGTTCTGTAAGGCATATTGTATCACAGAAAGTATTTGGCGACGAATATTCAGTGGCTCCAATCTTTCATCGAAGTTTTCTCTGTGATCTTGTGGGCAGAATATGTAAATAACCTTTTCAGAATGTTTTCTTATCAGCACGTTTGTCGTTCGCTAACTCGGTTCGAAGGTGAAGAAACCAAATTTAGTGGGATATAACTGGTTGGCTCGTTGATTTTGCTCTTATTTAACACCTATTAATGCTCAGCCGGGAATGCCGTAAACCAAACCGAACGGATAAATCGATTTGCATATCTGTCTTACTTCGGGTAGCTATATCTCAGTAACAAAAAGGAGAACTTGAATTTTGGATATTTGCACAATGGAGAGGCGATTCCAAAATGCTTTTCATAACTTGCCATGGGTAGCTGCAGGAACGCTAAACCCTGAAAAATTTAACAGAAACCTTTCAGTCTTGTCAGTGGAAATCCCAGGTTGCCTAAATCCTTTTCGATTGGCAGTAGGAGTGTGCCATTCACTTTGCATAAAATATGGCTAGTGCCGGCGTTTTCTGGGCACTTAGCTTGATACAGTACCGTATGGATACTTCCGCGAACAATTAATGACCCTCCGAAATTATTCTCCTTTTACTAACATAATGGCACTTTGCATGCAACTGTTGCAAGCATAAACATCTAGAAAAGCAATGATTGTGAGGCAACTCGAGTGAAGGAGTGAGTCGGTGAATTTAGTTCATCAATGAATTTTTCATTCGAAACTCATCTTGAGCTTCCTTTTATTTCACTTTCTTGCTATTGCTGATTCCTTGTAAAGCAGTATGGTGCAAACTGATGCCATAATAATTATCTAGAGTGCTTGCTTTATCCTTTTAATTGATAGTCAATAAAACAACATCTTTCACCCAGTTTGTACGTATTCTTCTATTTAGATTGCGACAATAATCTTGTGCGGATCCTTCTGAGCCTCTTTATCCTCAAGCTTCATTTTTTTCTGTTGGATCACCATCGATTCGAGCGGCTATTCCGTCTCTAATTAGACATTGTTTCGAAGCCGTTACAGTCTTTTGTGTTAGTAGAGATAGCAACCATGTCATTTAGTCTTACGAAAATCCAAGGAGCTCTCCATTCATCGCGTTCTAGGTACTTTTTAGTATAATGTCGAATATAAATGACTAAGCCTTTCATTGACGTACATGGAAGTTTACTACCGACTGTCGCATTTGAATTGAGCGTTTTCAATATTTCTTTGATTATTTGAATTAAGAAGTTTTGCATTCGTGGTATCCTCTCGCTTCCTGGATAGAGGACGTCTATCTGCTTACATGCATGTGTTTTAACTGAGTACGATGGCATGTTCCCACCAGATCTGCATGGTTTTCGTCGATACACACTGTGTCATTTCCCAATTGTATACGCATGTTGCAAAGGCATTGAATCAGCACATTAATTCCTACATTTTCTTTGTAAATATTGACTAGTACGGAATGCATTCGGTGTGAATTTCGATGCCAACATATGTTTTTCGCAGCCTGCTTTTTAAAATTTTTCAGAGGAGCACTCATTTTGGAACTCCAATTTTCCTGCCCTAATATGCTGTAACAAGAAAAATTTCATGCTGCCTGAAGTAATGTGGTGTAGCAGATCGGCTTTATGGCTCCGAGCCTGTATGTCACTATAAATGTGGCTATTATTTACGAGTGATACATTAGGACGACACTTGTCCTGTAGAGGACTTTCGTTCCTTACATTACGCTATGCTCAATGTATACCTGAAATTTATAATTAATTTATTGTTTATGCCTGTGCATTTTATAGTCGTTTTTTATTTATGTGCTAAATTTCTTTCGTTGACTTTTAAGTTGTTTTATATTTAACTGCTCGATTTATTACATTGTATTCGTTTCATTTCTTATTAAGGAAAGTGTAAGTATCATTATTCTATTGTGTAGTGCCTTTTATAATGACTTAACGGGCCTTATTCGCACTAATAATGTGCCGTATGAAATGTTTACGATTAGCCACAGCATTTAACAATAATGCTTCATTGATCTCGTCTTGTTCAAATGTTTTGTTGAGGTCACCGCAACACCCTGGAGTTGAGATTTAATTGATGTGATCTCGAATACGCTGATGATGTTTCGTAGCGGAAAAAATGACTTTCTCCGGATTACTATTAATTGCAATAAAGCTAAACGCCTAAAAATACGTTCGTTACAACCTATTTGATTTCGTAGTGCCTATGACCGGAATACTACCTGCCGTCTACTTAACAAAGTGAATTTTCTCATAAAAAATTTCGATAGCAGTAATTCCCCTTAGAAATAGTTTTTCACTCAATGGAATCGTAAGCAGTTAGATTGCAAATGAAAATAGTCTGCGCTTTGTTAATATTTTAATTAGAAAGTGAACTGTTGAACTTAGTAAGTTGGCAAACTTAACCGTAAACATACACAAACGATGTTTGGGGTGTCAATGAAATTGGATTATATGATTAAATGTTTTAGTTCCGGGCAAATTTAATTTGGAAAACTTAACATGTCATATATTTTTGCATTTAGATCTATTTCGCTAATTCACGGTTACTCAACAGTAGAAGGCAGAATCATTTCCTACAGAACAGCATCATCATAAAATTTTGCTGACAGAATAATAATTGCCTTTTCTAAATTGAATTTCATCGGATACCATCGCTTAACACATGTAAATGTAAATTATTCATATATTACTAAAGATTGCGTAAATGTTAAAATAGTCGGAAGCTGTAAAATTAGAAAATAAAACACTTGAAAAATTGGAAGAAATGACGCTTTCATACGATAATTTTTACTATGTTTTAGAATCAGCGCGTAGAATTAACTATGTATGATCCAGTGTAGAGTATGTTCTAGTAAAAATGCTAAATATTATGTATTAGATGTTTTGTACCAAGTATCAAATTATTTTAAATAGAGCTATAAGCAATTCGTATTACCGATGTCGCCTTCCATTGAAGTCGATTTGGTCATAATGGTGCTCTTCAGAGGTTTAGTTCGCCTAACTTCTGTGTGTTATCTAGGTAACTATGATCGTAGTAGCTAGGTCCTACCCCTAATAAACCTCTAATAATTTATGGCCTAAATTATTATTTTTATGTTATTTATTACAGAAGCTATTTTTTTTGTTATTCTTCTTGTGGTTACATGTCAATAAAACATTAGTTGCTAATAGTTTCTGTGTTGCTGTACATGATGATGGTGACAATTATGTTGATGATGATGGTGATGATATTAGTAGGCATGCTTGGATCTGTGTATTATGTGTTTATGCATGTTTTTATGTATGCGTGTATCCATTTATATATATGCATATTTGCATTTATGTATGGATGTGCGTGGGTATGCATGTATATTGTTCATTCTTTTAATCAGTTAGCGATTGATTCCGATTGTTTACCTATTACAACAATACACGATCATTTGTGAAAATTGATTTCTATTAAAAAATAAAAATGGTTATTTTTTGTAGTTTACTCAAAAATATTGTCAAAAACTATTAATTATCTCTGCTGATTGTTTTCATCTATGCAGGACGTCAAACACAAATGATCAGATTAGCTGCAGTTATGCCATCAAATCCACATTGGCTTCTTCAAGTCAAGTTAATGATACCCGTACATATGTATCTCAGACTGTACCACACAGTTTTCCTACTCTTAACTCGGTTCCTGTTGTGTCCGATAAAATTGTTGTACATAATGACAAGGAATTGAGTACAGTCACTTCGAGTAACTTATCGCCATCGGCTATTGTTCGAACAAAATTGGAAAATAGCTCAGGCTCTGTAAAAAATGGTTAGTTGAATATTTGATGTGTTTACTCTGTGATATTGATTTAATTTAATATTATCTAAGCACCTGACCCATTAATTATTTACATATGTCAGTGTAAACTAAGAATTGTATAGTGTAGAAAAGGCAATTTCATATGAGATTATACGTTTTATTTATTCTGTATTTGTTTTATGCGTATCATCCTATGTGATCTAATCTGCTAATAGGTATGCAACACATTTTACGTGAGTGCATAGAAATTAGTACTCTGCATCAAGCAGTATATACTTATGTGATAGAGCTGTGTGGATTTAACTTTTCCAATGTCAAATTGCTTCCATTTTTATTGGTACACAAAACTCGCTGTGTACGCGCAGTATAATTAAACAAATATTGGTTGCGCGCGCGGTGAATAAATTTGTTATAATCATGTACTGACCAGAATTTGCCGCGGACGTCTGCTTCGGAATCTGGTGCTTTAGTCACTTAGCCACCCTGCCGCACATTACACTACACAAAATTTTCAGATATATACTAACTAATGTAACCTGGTTAGTCTGTTTTTCCTTAGTAGTATATTGTTACTCTGTTTCATTGATCACCTCTTAGGAATTGTCGAGTCTGCTATTTGTTGTATAGATCAACGACATTACATGGTTAGTGCTTTGAATTTATTATATTCTTTGTTTATTCTAAATTGAAAAACCAATTCGAGTAGACAGGAATCATATTCAAAGTTATTTGGGGAGATAGTACTTTGAAACGATCGTGTTAGTTTATGCCTCGCAGATATTAATTTTGCCTTTTTTAGAATTAAACTTTAGCAGGAAAAGCTATCAATTTGCTTCGATCAAATTACAAATGATTTAATATAAAATTAATTTTGCAATTCGTCTTTTGGAATAATTACTCTGTCTTGATATATTCCTTAAAAGGACTTTGCTTTTGCGTAGTGCTTTCATCTTTCGAGCTGATACCAAAATTGACGGTTGCAGGACAATTGATAGCACTCGTAGGTTGGTAAAATCTTGATTATTTACATTTCCAGGTGCACAGTTTGTTTTTTAAATTGATTGATGTGTTCCCATTGGTCCCGTGACTCCTAAGCCGTCCTCACACTGCTTGTCCGGCAAATCTTAATTCACAAATATTTCTGGACAAGCAGTGTAAGAACGGCTTAGGAGTCAATGGACCAGTGCGAACCCATTAATTAATTAAAACATAATTTGTGCCTCTCTTAAATGTAAAGGAATCAAGATTGTACCGACGGGTTCTATCACATGTCCCACAATCGTCAATTGTGGTATCAGCTCGAATTATTTTGTCTGTTTATAGTCGTTATAGTAATATATTCTCTAAAGACTTCATCATGTCTACCAGAAAATCAAAGTATTTTTTTAATGATAATGTACTAATAATTCCAGGCTTATTTGCTATCGCTCAACGCATTAATATATGACGAACATGTGCATAGTAGATTATGACAATATTAAACATATTTTTACGTATGGCAGTTCTTCTTTCATCATACCGATTTTCTCCAAATTGGCGACAAAATTTTTTAAAAATAATGAGCAAAGCACTAATATATTGAATTATTATATAACTTGATTTAAGACACGAGCGTTAAGGGCATGTGTTCTACAACCTAGCTAATAGTCAGGTTTCCTTCGCGACAATTGACCTAATCTGATCTTTTGACATGTTAGCTGTCTTGTCGCATCCGCTATCCAGATATATTCATGGCGTGGTTCCATTTAATATATTTTTGAGCAAAGTGAAAGCAAACTAGAATGAGTGTGCATGTTTTAAGAGGCAACGTGTTTGGCTTCACCTGCAATAAAAGGAACGCAGCTGTCAATTTAGACGTTAAACTATATATATATATATATATATATATATATATATATTTATATATATATATATATACATATATATATACCTGAGCTGAACAGCCAGATGACTAACAACGAGGGAAGGATCGTTTCAATTTAAATGCGTGTGGTAATTCAAATATTGAGCACTTGTTCACAATTACACAGAATATTATTAAAACCTCACGCGTAATTCCACCAGATAGTGATTTCAAGATACTAATTGGCAAGATAGAAATTGGTTAGCATTGCTGCGGATAAACATATTTCAGCTCGAGTTTTCCTTCCGAAAAGACATGTGAGATCGTTTTGCTTTATTTAGAGATTAAGTGTGCACTTGATTGAATGTATCTTTATTTCGCACTTTCCGTTTAAATATTCGGCTTTTTAGATCTTTCGCGTATTATATAAGTATGTCTACATTTTAGTTGCTTGGTAAGAAGTTTTGAAGTAGGTATTTATTGTATCTGGTAAATTTTTTATCGTTGTTCACGGAAAGATGCTATGGTTGAGTTTTCAGTCGTAAAGTTGTGGAAATAATGAAAAATCGATTTTTAATGGGATCATAAAACCGCAATACATTTGTATAGAAGTGGTCTTCATTTTATCTTATAAAGACGATTGCTGAACGTGTAGTCATATTTCATTTAGGCATTACAATTCAATTTGGTTTGTTGAAATGTTGTATGGCTCTTTAAGGTTATTCAATTTCGCTGAATTCTGATGAGCATGCAATGCACCTGAAGTCAGCATCAAATCACCTACGCGACACGCGCATTCGGAAGGTCATTAAGCGTCGCTATCGCCAATTTAATTGGCCCGGTGGTTACGACGTGTCTACTCGATTGCGATACTCGGGTTGCATTTCAGACTCATTTCTGGCCTGTAGTCCATCAAATGTTGATGCTGAATATGCTGTCAGAACTCCGGATAAAATGGCTAATTTAGGGTGTATGCCGACAACTACACGCTTAACGGTTCCTACATCACAAGAAGGCTTACCGCCGAAATGTCTATTCCCTGTTCCTAATGAAGAAGTAGCTTTCGTATTTGATGCGCATCACTCGCCCACTGGAACGAGTTCACGCATGGTGAAAATGCAGAAAAGACGAAAGAAAGTTAGGACAGCAAATCAAATTTGTGGATCTAGCACATCGGAAACAGATTGTGAAGGTGTTGTTAATGTTACACGTGAAGCTACTAAGCTAGGTCAGTTTCTGTTTGGTTTTGCCTAGTTAACTTTATTTTAATAGTTATTGAAATTGAAATAAATCCTATTTATCCATTGAACAAAATCGAAAACTGTTGTCAGCCATGCCTAACGACACGTTTCGGCCTTACATTGGCATGACCAAACCACGACAGTGAACTAACCAACGTGGACCAAACCATAAATTACATTTGGTGTCCAGTTTCCGTACATTATTTATGTTAATTCATGACTGATTCAGGTTGATTATTTTTCCATTGTGCTGCAAAGATGTCATCGGAAGGTCGAGGTATATCAGCGCGTGTGACTAACGGTTTACTTGCGAGGTTGATCGATTTGTTAAACAAGACTACAAACCTGAATTGAAAATTTATTTTCATTACCCGCATAGTCAAGGATAGGCTTATTTATTTGCATAAATGTTTATTCAATGATAGTTAGTCATTGTGTGTTTTTTGTAAATAATTTCACATAAAACATTCGACTACAAAATGTATGCTTTTTAAGATTGGCGATATGCGCAGTAAATGTTAAACTTTATTATGGTAACAAATATATTTGTTGCCTTTGCCTGACTCAGTTATTCAAGTAAGAATAGGTAAAGGCGATTCGAAGAGAGAGCTCTGTATTTGTTTATATTTTTGTGGCCAATTAAACCGTGCCCGATCAGTGGACCTCGCAGTGTCTAGAATAAGCATCTAGAACGGCTGGTGGCATTGTCTGTCACCTTATTCATTGTTTTTCTCCTGATACGGGCTTGCCCATATAGAGTAAGGCAATACTCTATGATAACTACATTGATGTGTTAACATTGTATTTTTTATTATGTATATATATATATACCTCAAGATAAAAATAATGGTATACAGCGTGTGGCGTTTAGCAATGGAAAAACTGAGTCAAAAACATTTACAACGCAACGGAGCATTCATCATCATCGTCATAGTCGTGTACATTATAACTCGAAGGCGTTCTGTCGGAGAATTATTGATTGTCGAGCTAATGTTACAGAGCCGGTGCACAGTTTGGATTCACTACATGATTTCACTGATCTAAATGTGTATAACTCTAAATTGGAAGCTGGACGCAGTCAAAATGTAATGGCAACTGTGCAGGTGTGTGAGCACGAAATGAAAAATGTGCCCTGTAAACGCGACGACAAAAGTTTAGCCGGCGTTTTCGCAGAAAAGACGAGCAACATTTTTACTTCAAGCATGACTGACAATTCTTCGGTAAGTATTCAAGGCTTTCGATTTTTTATTTGATAAGCTAATTTTAATTTTGAGGACCCGCACATTATTGAGTTGTGATATCATCTCAAGCGGCAAAGCAACGAAAGAAGCTCATTTTTGCCAGTAGGTGGGCCGCTCATATCACAAAGTAAACGCTGTTTATTGTCAATGTTTTTTATTATTGGATTATTCAATGATCACTAGGGCATATACAAAAAAGTTCCATTCAGGTCAATCTCCGTGAAGTTAAACAAATTACCATTGCCCAGATTACACCACAACCGACAGGAGCAATACGGCCTTATAAAAACTCTTCGCTGAACCTTATTGCATAAAAGCGAGAATTCTGATCCACCACTACGAAGGTTGCGTGGCTAATCACCAACATTCTTATTTTTCCTCTTGCTCTCGTACATGAACGGTGTGCAATTCATCGACGATTTTAACTAGCTTGATTTAGTTTATGATTTTCATGTCATTGAAGCATCATGGAATAAAAAATCACTCGCCGTACTTTGACGAGAAGAAACAGATTGCACAGATGTTCAATCTGAATTACAAATGACTCCATACCTGAATTAATCTTTCCCTCTATCTCTCTCTCTCTCTCGCTCTGTCTACGCGTTATTGTTTTAAGTAGCTTTTGTACTAAGTATAATAATGGTGATGTAATCTTCTTGGTAATCGTTTTTTGCGCAAGTATAAAAATCATGTATGTGATTTTAGATTGAATCGTTTGTGATACTTTTAGAGAATTTGTGTTTATTTCCAGCCGGTAAGCTGCATTTAAATTATCTGCTTTTTACGTCATTCATATACATTATCAAGACAATTTGATAATGGATCAAGTGAAATGCTCTTGCAGTAGCTTAAGCAAATATATACTTATATAAGCGTATACGTATGCAAGTTCTATTATGTGGTATAAATTTTACACGTAAAAGTTTTTTATTCCTTCATCTTTTTTGAGAAAATGTCAAATACAATAGCTTCTTATATCTTAATTAGCGTTGTCTTTCCATTGTTTTTGCATATTATCCCACTAATTGCAGCAGAGACGACGAAAAGGATGCTTTCTACTCAGAACTAAGCTCTTTAATAATTAGGACAAGCAGTTAAGATGTAGTCCTGGTTATGTGTGACATCAATGCTCAAGTTGGGCGCTTATGCAACGCAGAATTTCATTTAGGTGGAATATACATTTTAAATTCAAAGTGCTACGATAATGATGAATGATTGAGGATAGCTGCGCGAGAAATTGATTATACTTGAGCTTTACAAACTTCAGACGTCGCGCCACATGGCGTCCTCCAGCCCTGGACAATGGTGGTCTCACATGTGTCATACAAATTAGTTATGGATGATACGGTTGCATCCATGTTTTTCGTCCCTTTTAGAACACTTATGTTGACTCGGAGCATGCACTTAAGTTGTAGAGTTGCATTCAAGATTTCATAAAAATTGGATAATGATAATAAACCTTAAATGTAATTAAAATAAAAACAACCGTCTTTCCAACGAAAATATAAATGGATTTTAATAACCGATAAAATAAGTTGTCTTGAAAGCGAGCTCAACATTTCAAATAAAACGTTTCTTGAGTACCTCTGTTAGTCCTGATCTGCAATGTGGAATGCTTATATTGAACACTCATTATAGTTAGATATACGGAATTTAAGTGAGGGGAGCTCTCCGCTTGATTGAAATGAGTCGACTATCATTCCTATATTCAGCAAAGGCAATCGTAATTCGTGCAATAACCATCGGGCTATAAGCTTGATTCCAGTTTCGTTTTGGTTATTTGCTGCGATTATCTCACGCCATATGAGCGCTTCGCGTGAATCAAACAGCAGAGAAAATCAAGCCGGATTCCGATCAGAATGAGGTTATATATATAATGATTTTTACCTTAAGGTAAGTATTTTAACAGTGATATGTACATCGCCGTCTCACAAAAGCCGTCTTTCTAGACTTCAATAGTGCGTTTGGCTCAGTCGAAAGCGATTTTCTGTCGTTAAAGTGGTATTCCTATCAAATTTTTAAATCTTATAGGCGCACTTCACACAATGAACTATGGTCGCGCTATAGCTTACAACAGGATTAATTCAACGTTACTCCTGGCAGTAGTGTTCGTCAAGGCTATCCGCCGTCTCCATGTTGATTTAATTTTGTAATAGATGCTTTTATGAACAATACTCTTCCATATATTCAGAATGCAGGTATCAAGTATCTCTCAGGCCGTTGATTAATCGATCTTTATTATGCAGAATGTTTATTTATTTTTATTCGAGTATTGATGTTCTGTTCAGGCGACCTTACATAGTTTATCGATCGGTCCGTCTATCGGTATTAAATGCGCACCCTCCAAATGTAAGATACATACACAGATTTATCCACCACTCCCTTCAAATCTGCGATGGAAAATGAAGATCTGTTCGTAGCTAATAGGTTTACGTACCTTGGCGGCATCAACAAATAACTCGGACAGTGTGTCCGACGAAGTGAGTATGAGAATCACGAAAACTAGAGAAAATTTCTCTAAACTATTTATGTATAAAATCGATTATTTCGCTTTGAATTAAAGGTCTTTCCAGACTTGGCCTAGGTGAATTGATTATTTAGATGAATTTGAACACTTGTTTTAGAAGCATAGCGCATGTAGTTTATCAACATTTAATAACCATTGACGTGTTTTTCGATCGTCAAGAAGTGCTCGTTATAAAAACGAATAAGACACCATCAACTGTGTTGTTGTTGTTGTTGCCCAGTAGATTATTATTCTCTCAACCACCACCAGATTGGCGTAAGAATCGATATGGACAGATTTTGGCATGAAAGGAACAGCCGTAATTAAGTAAATTAAAATCAGGTTGTACAGTACTCGCTCGTCTTCCAGGATGGGGTCAATGGGCGCATCATAGCTCTTGGTTGCAAACCCTGCGCGATATGGCATCGAGTCGAGCACAGTGGCGATATTTTGCAGATTTCTCGAATAATCATCTTTTTAACTTTCGTTTTTTAGTTGGGCAGAATTATCTGGTAGGTTTTGCTGTATCTATGACGTGATACAATGTAAACCGCAGGGAAGCTATATTGCTGCTGTTGCCTTAATCCTGACTTCGTCATAATGGTGTTGTTTAGAGGTTTAGTTTACCTCACTTTTGTGTGTTATCTAGGTGAAAACACTTTACAGTAATTGGGTCCTCTCTCTTGTCAATAATTTTTTATTTATTTGTATACCTAAATTAATTATGTGTTTATTATCACTTTTGTAAATTTTTCGTGTTTGTTTCTTATTTTTGCATGACAGTAAAATATTAGTTTTTGATGATTGATGATAGTCGTGCATGTTATAGAAACCGTGAAAAGCGACATATAATTACTGTCCTCTCAGAATAACTAAATATTTCATAGTTTTTGTTGTCGGCAAGACGACTTTCCATTGGACAATCCTTGTGGGGGTTGAGCTTGCGTTAGTCTGGACACTCGTCATTGGTCTGTCTGACATCAGAAGCACTAACTACACAAAAGCGCCAACAATAGAACCCAATGTATCAGACAGATGTACAAAGCCCAGTCACAAGAGATAACTTTCATTGTCAAGACTCGTAAGAGGGAAAGAAGTGCGTTTAACATCTGTGCATAATCCTATTTCTGAGTTTGGCACGTTAATTTACTGGAACGTGAAGGGAAATCCTTGTCGCTATCAATATCAATATTTAGTTGCTTCTAGCCTGTACGTCGTGCAAGGTATCTTATATGTAATACGAATTTTCATCATTAAATGTTTTTCACACAAAATCTTGTTTTCATTATGATTCTTTCTTCTAATTTAACTTGTGTATTGAATGCAACATAGAAATTTGGATATGCGCCTGTAAGCCGAACATCTCAGACGCTATTGAACACAGATAGTTTTTGGACCCAATACCAAAAGGAGTCCAATTCTGTTGAAAGCGATGCGCGAATCTACTGAATGTTATTGAATGGATAAGCAAAATAGAATATGTTCATGTATTGAACAACTTGATTGGCGTTAAAGAACACAAGGAATCTGTGATAATGGAATAACATACACGCCTAATTTGCTTAACTGGCATTGTATGATCTTTAGATTCCGTCATTATAGCGTTTAAATGAGACAATATGCAGAGTCCACGGCATGGTAAAAACTGGCTTGAGAAAGTCGGTGAGAAAAGCAAACGCAAGATTTACTTATGTAGTTAGGATGCACTTGATAAGCGACAAAACTTCAGAACAAACACGTGCAATTGAATGACCTAATCAAAATTGAATTTCATCTAGTTTTTTTAGAGAATGGAATTTTATCCACTCAAAACTATTTCAGTTTCACTGAAAAGAAATTAACAAACTAATGTGCACGATGCTTCTTGTAAATCGAAAATAAGAATTTTAAAAATATTCTACAAAATAGCAATCATTCATATTGGCCAAATAAGAAATTATCTATCTCACATAATATGTATGCTTGTTTCATCCATAAAAAGCTTTGTGCTTGCTAGAGCAAGAAAGAGATAGAAATTGAAGGCCACACGTGTTGAATACCATAATGAATCTATATACTTGCAGAAATCGTTTTCATATTCCTCCGAATTTCATCAAATTCTCGTAATTTGTGGCTGACCTGTCGATTCCTTAAGTTTTATTTGGTTAAATACACTTGAATTGAGCACAATTGGGCACTTTTAACAGAAAACCGTCGTCACCTACTGCTTAAATAGTGTCATTGTTAACAAAACTTATATTTTACATATTGCTAGTTTTGGATAACTAATATATGTGCAAGTGTGTATTAGGTATTATGAGCATAGTAACAAATTAGTTCCAATATGACCAGAAATATAAACCAAAGACAGCATGAACGGAAGGTATAATCTCATGTACACATTCGTTTCGTGCTTACTGGCGAATCATCAGTAGGAGCCAGTACTACGCCCTATACCTACTAAGTGTTTGGTCAAGGAATACTGGACAGGTGGATAGTACCTTCTCCTATACCAATGTGTCTTCAAGTAATAATTAAGTTAATTCCATATATTGTTTTCAACCATGCGTTATAAAAGCTAACTCACTGTATGTAATATATATACCGAGCCTGTTTGCGGTACCAACGCAATGGATTTCCGAATATGCTAAATTTGACCAAAATTTAGAACACCCGTTACTTCAGCAGATCCATGCACTTGCCTTGATCGACATC
Source organism: Eudiplozoon nipponicum (assembly GCA_029291075.1). NCBI lineage: Eukaryota > Metazoa > Platyhelminthes > Monogenea > Mazocraeidea > Diplozoidae > Eudiplozoon > Eudiplozoon nipponicum. The sequence goes on from JAQBSW010003264.1 coordinate 43,497, forward strand.
AATTATCACATTTTGAGGTAAGCATAACATCCAATTAAATATATAATTTTTATGTCTCGTTTGTTGCGGAGAGATAATATATATTCAAGTATCGCCCAATTGTCCTTAATTTATTAACCAAATATAGGAGGTTGTAATGTTGAGTCGCCAGTAAGCACGAAATGAATGTGCACATAAGATTATTTATTTTGATCATGCTGACTTTGGTGTCTTTTTCTGGTCTTATTTGAACTAACTTGTTTCTAGTTATGCAACGCCTAATACACACTTGCATAATTTATATTTGACATGGTTGTTACGTTGCACTTTAGACTAGTTCTCTGATCTTATTCAGCTTCGTATTGATCTATTTAGAAGTAGTTTTAAATAGAAAATTCGTATTAAAATAGCTGCTTTCTACACCTTAACTAACGACAAAACTCAAAAATATCTGTTTAATAAACGCATGTTGCTTTGAACACTATAGTACATGTTCTTTATGGTAGAAAATTTTCTGTTACCGTCAATTAAATAAGAATAGCCGCTACTTTTTACCAGTTCATATAGATCGATCAAATAGACGGTCAGTAACCAGAGTTAAAGAACATATTATTGCGAACGTGTGTTTTGTACTGAACAATATATGTACATCCACTGTTACGCAGAAGGTTATCGGCTTTTCACACGTATGCTACCAAATATTGCCTCGAAGATAAAGCTTAACAGCAGAAATGATTTTCTATCATAGAAACGGTAACAAATAATAAGTTACAGTCGAACTTTGGCAAAAATAAACTAAATGTAAGGATTACCTTATCTGTTTTTGTTAAAGCACAAATCAGGTAATACTCTTTAATAGTTATATTAGGAAGAATGTTGAATCTGAATTAGGTATGATACTATGCCTATTTTACTTACAGTTATTAGACACAATTGTTTGTCAGGGTGGGGTCCACGTGCGCAGCATAATTCTTGATTGGAAATTCTTCACGATATGGAATCGATTCGAGCTCATTGGTGATATTTTAAAGATTTCTATAAGAGTCGTCTTCGTAAACTTTTTTAGTTGGACAAAGTTAGCTGCGAGGTTTTGTTGTGTTTAAGACCCTATGAAGTGAAAAACCACAAGGAAGCTGTATTGCCTTGCCTTACAGTTAAATTGACGTTAATGGGGTTGTGTACAGGTTTATTTTGATTCACTTTTGTGTTATCTAGGCAAATATATTCATATTAACTAGATCCTCGTCATCATAAATCACTCACATTTAATAATATTTTCTTCTCATGGGTATATGTCAGTGAATCCTCAGTTACTAACAGCCTTTGTATGGCGGTCCGTGATGATGATGATGATGATAACGATAAGGTTGATTTTGATGATGATGATGTCGATGATAATAATAATGATCTTGATAATAACTGATAATGATGATGTCGATGTTGCTGCTGATAATAATAATGATGGTGATCATTTTGATGCTGCTGCTGATGATGATTATGATTTGCATTGTCATCATGATTATATGATGTCGCACTTTTTTAATCGAGTTATTTGTCATTATCTGGATGGTTCTTGCAACAAACTGTTTTGCCGTTAGTTTTCTTACATAATTCGTTTTCCTTAATGATGAAATTCTTAAACCTCAATGATATTTAGAAGAAATACTGATTTTAATTCTAGCCATTCGTAGATCATCTCTTTCAAAATAAGATTCAAATTTTATTATGATTCGCCAACTGGATGATCGTTTTGTGTAACGCAAGTATGTTTTTAAGCTCTTCTTAAAAACGAAGTCTTTATCTGATTAATTATGTTGGTCAATCATTTGTTTCGAACCTAGTAACAAATTAGTTCAGTTGTGACCAGAAGGATAAACCAAAGCCAACATGAACGGAAAGTAAAATCTCATGCACATTCGTTTCGTGCTTACTTTTTACTTTACTTTACTTTACTGCGGCTGACTCCTTTTGGAGGATAAGCCGGCTCCACATTTCATGGAGTTTCTTGGGAATTTGGTACAAGTGGTGTCCCCTCACCACTCGTGCTTACTGGCGACTCATCAGTACAGTCCTATTATCCCACATTCTTCACCCAAATATATAGTGGTTAAAGGGCGTAATACCGGCTCCTACTGATGAGTCGCCAGTAAGCACGAAACGAATGTGCATGAGATTATACTTGCCGTTCATGCTGCCTTTGGTTTATCCTTCTGGTCACAACTGAACTAATTTGATACTAGGTTCGCAACACCTAATACATACTTTCATTATATATATATATATATATATATATATATATATATATATATATTATCTTCCAACAAACTGTATTTAATCATTTGTTTAACACATGTTTATTTCATTAAGCAATCATTGATATTTATTTAAAAAAATGATGTTTGAAGACAAATAAAGTCCCACTCATATTTCTTTACTTGTCGCAGATTTACAGATGTGCAACCGGTTAAAATTGGGTTGGAGTTAATTGTAGACATAAAAATCAGATTTAAATAATTACGTCTAACCAATCAGATTGAAGCTGTACAATGCATTCATTTGTTTAATGGAAACTGTTATATACGTCTGTTGCAATAGCTTGTGTCCTTCAGGCTTTTGATATTTTATTTTTATTATGATGTCAACTAGAATTGTTTTTTCATGAATACGTTTATCTTTGCTCGTTTTTCTATTTACATATCTCTTTCTGGTTTGTGTGCACTTCTACCATTACTGCGGTGGACTCTCGGAGAAATAAGCCGGCTTAGTGTGTGTAACCATAATTTTTCTTTTCAAAACTGTGCAACATGTGTCCTCTGTATTACTGAAATGTTTTTGCTAGGTTGCACCTCTTTTACGCTAGCTAATATGATCTACAGTTCGATCCGTTTACCTTTGGTTACGCCAACCAGATAGGGAAATTTTTTTTAAAATTTATTATTGTTTTAAAAAACGGTTCTCCACCCAAGTCTGACTAGCAACATATGACCGGAGCGTAGGGTTTTGGTGCTCCAACTGAAGTCTGCTTCTTCTGTTAGCCAAAGCAGATTTTCCAGGTGCTGGATTGGTTATCAAGGATTATTAGATGCGTATTAAATAGTTTTAATAGCCCTTAGTTTTTATAAATCTAAGGCCTCACGACGGGTAGGAACTGTTTATTCAGCCCGAGATAATAACATGAACCTTGCTTGGTCTAATGGAATACATCCATCATCACGTTTCATGTGAAGCCTCGAGTATTGTTTAACTATGTAGTAACATTTAGTGTAAAATTGCTATTGAAGGAATGAGAGGAAGCATGCCTGGCGCGAAGGACATTTTTCGGCTGCTAAAGGAATCTTTCGCCTCCGGCATCCGGGCAGATATTGATCATTAGTCTTGTTTGGCAGACTAAGAGAAGGAAAACTCATTACAGACCGTCCCCATTAGGTGTGGAGGACCAAGTGTTCCTTTACAGCCCACGTATAACCATAAATGATACAAACTATAATGAATCTATATTGCATTGGCTGTTACGCAGGGTAAAAAGGGGTGCCTTATATGTTGATTCATGCAGGGTAGATATGCGAAATCGGCCTACTGCGGACACCTTCATCTCCGATTCCGCTGCTTTTCCTACTTTTCTTTTAATTTAACAATGAGGCCCTTTTTGATGCTATTGTTACAGTAGATATTGATAATAATACTGAGCCCAATATCGGATTGCCAAATATCGGAATTAGTTCAAGTAAGCTACCATTCATTAAAACTAGGTTAGGTTTAAACGTCAGTGCTTTTAATGTGTGAACATCGAAATAGGTTAGACAACAAAACGTTCTCCCACATATAATTAAAAAATCATTTATTGCGCGGGTGATGAAAAGAATTATTTAAATCAAGTTTACGAGCTTGAAATAAGCACCAATCCCATTGCATTTAACCATTCGTCGGCGGTAGTTTTGCTATATTGCCTCTCCCACATATGTTGCATTACACTATCAGTTTCGCAAATACCCTATTGATTCCCATTTCCAAGTACGCATTGATCTGGTCTTTGTGTGGGCTGGGTGCGTATTCTTCCCTTTCTTCCGCTGGCTTCGTTGACTGGCGACGTTTCAGAATATAATTTGCTTAAATCTGCTATTTTGAGTATTGTGCTGTGTATAGTGGGCTGATGATGGAACCGAAAATTAGGTTCCGAAGCATCGCCAGTCAACGAAGATTAGATAGTACCTCATTTCCAGTGGTTTGTATGAACAATGTTGAAGCCTTTGGAAGAAATGGACGAATCCGCACCTAGACAATACGAGGACCAGATCGATGCGTACTTGGAAATGGTGATCAATCGGATTTTTGCGAAACGGATAGTGCAAAGCAACAACCCGCGTACGCAACATGCAGAGAGTCAACATATGAAGCTCACACTGTGTACAAATCCTTTAAAACGCATATGTTCGATTAATCTGAAATCGATATATGTTGTGTATCAGAAACCAGAATTGGGTGCACCATTCTTATATAATCGCTTTTGGCTTCGTAACTCTGTTCCCAAGGAGTTTACTGAAGCCGGTAAATGGGGCATCGGTTTTGTCCTTAGCTCACTAGATAAAGCTTGTTTAATTGAATTGGTCTTTGTAAACAGCCGACCTTGTGTGGCACGACTAAATACATATATTAAGATCAATGTAACAAATCATAATCAATGATGCCTTTTCGTTGTATCTGCATATGCTCTTGCCTATTGCAGCACAGACGACAGTAAGGACGAATTTTAATCAGATCCAAGTTCTTTACTTGGTAGAGCAGCCCCCGGTCAAGGGTGAATTCAAATAGATCATTTAGAAATTAGTTCTAGATGGCGTAGTTGCATCTAGTTTCGTTGTTATAAATTTAGGATACTTACACAGGATCACCCACCATTCACTTCAAGTCTGTAGTTGCATAGTGAATATCTGGAAATAGTTGATTGAATAGCATATATTGACAGGCATTATGACTGACGTGGTGAGTATGAGAATTGCGAAAGCTAGAGTAACTTTCTCCAATCTACGCCATTTATGGAGAATCATGTGTACTTCACTGTTCTATAAATTTCGTGTTTACAATGCATCTGTACGCGCATCTGTGGTATACGTTAGTTAGACTTGACCTCTTAGCGTTGTTGATTTTAGACGCTTACATGCATTCGACAACCTTTATCTAAGAAGTATAATAAATATTGGTTACCAACAACATTTAACCAACACTTACATCCGTAGACGTATTTTAAAAACGGTCAACAAGTGCTCTTAGATAAATGAATAAGGCTCCATCAACTGCGTTGACTCTATCACGTTTTGCTTATGCCTTCCGTTCGGTTACCTAGCAGCGGCAGATTGGCGTAAGAGACAAGGTGGACAGATTTTTAACTGACTGGTAGAGCCCTAATAAACAAAATTTAAATTGGGTTGTATAGTACCCGCTCGTCTGCTAGGGTAGGATCAATGCGCGCATCATAGCTCTGATTTTTTGTAGAATCATATTGTTAACATTCTTTTTCTTATTTAGAGAACATCTGTTACTCCAGCAAATCCAGACACTCTGGCCTTGATCGATATCAGTTATCACTTTTCGTGGTAATCAGGAAATGTTTCAATTAAATTTATAACAATTATATCTCGCTGGTTTCGAAGAGCTAATACATATTTAAGTATATATTGGGTATTGCACATCTAGTTCAAATGTGACCATCAAGATAATAATGAGTCGGCAGTAAGCACGAAAGTAATTTTTTACTAGGTATGCAACACCTAATACACAATTTCACATATATTAGTTTTCATCAGCAAGCAGTAGCTCATTGTTGTTTATTTAATTGAATGATGTCATGATTTACGCCAAATGTGATAACTTATATCGATCAAGGCCAGAGTTTATGGATTTGTTGGAGTAACATGTGTTCAGAATTAGTTGTAATTATCAATTTTATATATATATATATATATATATATATATATATATATATATATATATATATATATATATAATATGTCTGTCGAAGACTATATGTGAAGCTAGCTCCACTACTGCAGGTTTGCACATTCGTATAAAAGGTTGTATCGTCAAATTTTCCCACATTCCTCACCAAAATATATAAAGGATCCAAGGCGTAATACCCGCTCCTAGGGATAAGTCGCTGGTAAGCATGAAATGAATGTGTACAGGATTATATGTTCCGTTCAGGTTGTCGTCGGTTTATCCTTTGAACTAATTTGTTCCAAGGTGCGCAACACCTAATACATGCCTAGGTGTATGTTGTTCTGAATTTTTTCATTTATTATGTTTATTAAATGCTCTTCAACCTTGAATTGCAAATCTTGTCTTAGCAACCTGACTCATAAATTGAATACGATTAATGATAGCATTGATTGTAAAATTTTAACTAGCGGAAATGAATACGGTGTAGATGTGTAGAAACAACTTGTGCCTTTTCGAGGAAGCTCGATTTTGTTGCGCCAGCTGTTCATATTTGTATTATTTTTCAAATTTTCGTATTGACTTTTAGCGTGTGTTATGCGAATAAAGTTTGCAGAAGCTACATGAATTCAATTATGACATATAGATCGCGTCTCTAAGAATTTATCATGCTACTAAATCCTTACATGTGTACCTTTCTGGAATAAGTATACCACATAAAGCACAAAAACGAGCTGTATATATCATTGACAAAACTGGTGTAATATAGTCCTTATTAAATGAAGAACTACACCATTTTTATAGTTCCCTTATTTGGTAGTTATCAAAACGTGGCATATATCATGGTTGATTGATAAATTAGTCAAGGTATTTTGTATAGAATGTGTAAATGTTGTTTTTTTTCAGCTGCAATTGCCTTCGAGTCGTCATGCTGTGTTGCAGTTGCCAACTAGTAGATAGTTGTTTAAAAATACCATTGCGCATTTCTTCGTTAGCATATTCACACTTGAGTGTCAAATCACCCATGTGTTGTTATTTATAACTAAATTTGTATTATTATAGCAGTTGTAGTAGTAATAACAATAAATTCAGGCATTCTGTGGAGATAAATCTCTCAGTATGTCGTCTTTCTTTTTCTGGTGTTTTATGAGCTGATGTCAGCAATTTATCTGTAAACTGCGCAAACTTGACATACACGTGAACACATTTTTTACAGCAGTGAAGTTTCAATATATTATGCTGGTATAATATTGCGTAGTAGTAGTAGTAGTAGTAGTAGTATTAATACAGCTGTCATTGCTGCATCAATTTTGTTGTATAATTTTCACTTTTTTGCTTACTTAAATTAAATATATGGCATTCAGCAATAAAATGATTGGCTGCTATCATCATGATCATTATCATCAGCGGAATAAGGGATTAGGTGGAAATTCTTAAGTTAGTAAATTTGATGTCTGTTGTGATAATATTTTTAAAATATACATATCTATTTTGAGCAAATACTTCTTTTCCAGATTTTGGTTTTAGATTTAGGCTTCTTATACGAGTAGGGCCCCTTCCAACAGAACCATCTCGTCAAAATTTTGTATGACGTTTCGATTCTTAGCACAAAGAGCGTTTACTGATGTGGCATATGTGCAGGCTGGTTGCTCTTTTCCTTAGTAGTGTAATTTTTTTAAATCTCCAATATCATGGAGTTGATTAAATTTACAGCGTTGGCTCATTTGATATATATATATATATATATATATATATATATATATATATATATATATATATATATATATATATATATACTGAGTTTGATTTGCATTCGCACTGTGAATGCTTTTATAGGATGTTGACGTATATTGCTCTTTTCCCATGTACAAGGCTGCTACTGATAAATTGCTAGTTAGTTCGAAACTGTTGCGCCAATTTTATTGCGAATTTAGTTTATGCTAAATTTGGCATATCATCCTAGCTTTAACTGAACTAGCTTGTAGTTAGGCGCTGTTTGTTTAATATTTAAATGAATAGGCTTGTGGCGTACATCATCATTATCATTATGCATACAATTACGAAATACATTAGTAACTAATGTTTTACTATAAGAATAGAAACAAAAAACTATAAAAAATTTATAACAAAAAATATTAATTTAGGAGCACAAATTGTTAGTGAGATTTTTTAAAAGAGTTCCTAGTTATGAGATTATTTATCAAGATAACGCACAAAAGTTGGGCAACCTAAACCTCTACACAACACTATTCTGGCGAAGTCAGCACCATGTCATTGCAACATCAGCAATGCGACTTCCTTGCGGTTTTTACTTTACCACAACAAACATAATCAAACCTCGCAGCTAACACTGCCTTACTAAGAACAGTAAGTTTCGATGATTCGACTATAAATCAGCCTCAAAATCGCCACTGAGCTCAGTTCGATGCCATTTCGTGCAGGGTTTCCAACAAAGAGCTATGATGCACACATTTACCAAATCCTGGCAAATGAGCGGGTTCTATGCAACCAAATTTAAATTTAGTTAACTATGGCTATTTCTACTATGTCCAAATGTGACCACGTTTCTTACGCCAATCTGGCACTGGGTGAGAGTATAATGCTCTACTGGGAAATCGAATTGTGAACATACGCAAAAACGTGACCGAACCAATTCAGCTGATAGAGCCTTATTTGTTTCTTGAAAGATAAAGATACTTGTTCAATTCAAAAATACATCTACGGATGTCAGTGATGGCTAATTGTTGTTGGTAAGCTACGTGTTCTAAGCTTCTAAGAAAACGATGGTTGAATGTTTGTAAGCTATCAAAATCATCAAGTTTCACAAACGTATAGTAAAACTGCACGTGCAGATGATTTACAAACACGACCTTTAAGGCAGAGTGAAATATTCGCATAGGTTGAAGAAACCTACTAGCTTTTGCGATTCTCATCCTCACCTCGTCGGACAGATTGCCAGAGTCATTTATCCAAACCTGTAAACTACATCCATATATTAACCCTGCCGTTGCAGAGTCGGAGTGAGTGGTGGGTGATCCAGTCCAAGTTTCTCACTTTTATAGAGTACTAATTTCATATAGAACGACGGAACAACGACTGCTAATTTATTCAAGTTTGACTGAACAGAATCTCAGCTGTCGAACACTGATACGATATCGTCTGCATAGTTGTGATCAGCTAGTCTCTTGCCCGGGAAAACTTTGATACCTGCATCCTTAGCGTATGGAAAAGTATTGTTTATAATAGAATCTATTACAAAATTAAGCATCACTGATGTCTAGGAAGACAACTATTGTGGGACGGCGATATACAAGTCTCTGTTCAAGAACTTGCCTTAATGTAAAAATATCTATACAACCTCGTCCTAAGCGGAATCCGGCCTCTTAATCTCTACTGTTAGATTTGCGCGAAGTGCTGAGACAACGTAAGATAATCGTGGCAATATATATTGATGTACTGTCATAGGTTTAAATGCTAAATGGTAGATCCGGATTTAGCAATAGTCTGAACCTGGTGGTGTTTGGAAACTGTGTGCTTGTAAAAATTTTAATTGTTTTTTGCACTATAACTATAAAATTACAGTAAGCACGAATTTGAGCCGTGATCATATTCCAATCTCAATCGCAGAGTTGCTGTTACTTTCAGTTTATGAATCGTTTCCTGCATTATAGTAAGAATCAAAACATAATAAACTTTTAAAGTAGTTTTGCGATTTTGTGTCATAGGATATTGGTAGTCGCTTGCGTTCATTGTCTAAACGGTGATCGTTTCGTACGCTTTTACAGTTTAAAAGCATGTGATAACGATCTCAGTTTTATTTCATTAGTTTATAATCTAAAACAATTCGAATAATTGGAGTTAACAGCATATACAGAATTTAACGTTCTATTTTGGACTGCAAGTGCACGTATTATTTTTTATATTTGTTCACATACTTTTACAAGAATAGTACTAATGATCAGTTCCTTCATGTCACACACTTGTGTTTTCCTGCCATTCCCGTGGCTTGGTGTGTACTAAATCTATGAAATAATCTTCGCGTTTCCTTAATGGCAATTCTCACTATGCTTTTGGATTTGCCTTATAATAAAACTACGACCCATTCGATGAATTGCCGTTGGAATATTTCTCATAGTTCCAATTATATCAGAACCATATATATAGGACATTTGGCCGATTTCAGCTAATTGCATAAACGCGGTATTATTTATCCTTTTTGTATAATTTGTCAGTAATAGCCAATTCTGCAAGTGAGGCTCGAAGGAGCGATCAATGATAGAAGTAAATTTACTAACACTATGTCTGAGCGGCAGTCTCTTTCTTGAAACATTTTAGTATACATGCTGATTGCTCTATTATACATGTTTGCAATGGATTTTTTTTCAATTACATTGGGCAATTACATCTGAACACAATATAACTGGCTGGCTAAATTAAGTTAAGTATCATTCGTTGATTAAAAGGATTTCAGATCACAAGACAGTCCATCTACTAAAAATGTTTTTCAGACATCATCTAACTATCATTTCAACAGCGTCATTTTATGCATAAACGTTGATTTGTATCTCCTACACGGTGGGTTTCAGATGTAGCTATGCCAGTAATTCAGAATTTACGAGGCCTCTCCACTGGACCCTCAGTGCCGATATACTCTCATAGATATTCTTCCATTCATGCGTCTCTTGGGCAGTGAGAGGGCAGTGCAGCAGTATTAAATGAGTGATATCGCGAATAACTGTATCCGGAAACGAAGTTGATTGCCTATCCATTCTGCAGTTCCAGCCATCCACCAGATTCTCTTGGTGGCCTGACGGGGAGCGTTGTGGAAATGGCTTTATAAACAGGACCACATTTCATGCAATTGGTTTTTGTTACCAGGTTCGATAGTGATGGTACAATATCAAGTATTATGCCTTGCTCTTGATTATTAAATTTAGCATTTAGCTGACAATTCCTTTTACTTGAAGATCTATGGTTAGACGAACTCCAAATCGTTTGCACTAATTGCCAAACGCAGCTACTGTAAAACTTATAAGGATAAACATCACAGAAAAAGCCGATATGTCTGTGTTACCCTGGATCCTAGTTAGCATATTAACGAGTGGAGGTACAGCACCGGTTAACATGATATTAGCCTCCTGAAGAATGTCCATATCGACCATTTTACAAGTGTTAAGTATCAGATCGTACTTGATTAACAATTTTTGGTCGCAATAAGTTGCTCTCTGGAGCTCACCTTCTTGTTTCGTCCACAGCACTGCATCGCCAGTGTCAGCAACCCGGCCAACACTGATCTCCACGTCTGGGGGGTTTTTGGTATTAAAAGAGACTGCATCGGCAAAGTATGTGACCAATGTGAGAATAATAACCTTGTCTTGGCAAACGTCGGTGTCAATCGCAAAAGGTACAGAAAGAGCTCTAGTAATGTGAATACAATCCGATTAGTCATTATAATAAAGTTCAAGTAAACATACAATTTTCATATGTCGGCAACATTAATAATGGCTCACCATAACATCTTACCCGATTCCGAATCATATGCGGCGCAGTAGTGTTTAACTGGGACGACAGTGTGCCGCTGATACTAGTATCGCGACTTGAGAATTCGACATAATGCATTAATTTGATCTATGCATCCCATTACCGGTGGACTCCTTGTATAGGCTAGCCTAGTTCGATTTGCTTGTTCATCATTGTTCCTTCTGGGGATATTTGCAATGTCCACTATTGATGCAATATAGTGAAATCTTGTACCGCTAGATGCTATATGTTTTCTGATAAGGCGTAACATTTTAGTTGGTGATGATACTGATTGGCTTATGTTATGCAGGCACTTGTTTTTACAAGTTTAATTCACATATTACCACGAGTCCTGCTGATTTATATTGAATACCACGCTATTCACTCCATCTTCTAGTTATCGGTTCTTCTTAAATCGTGCGTGCATAACTGCTAGATCTTTGCTTATATATTGACCTTTTACGGTATTTGGGAAGTGTGTCATATTATGCCTTCTTTTGGTATTTTTTGCGTTTTTAGCTGAAGAAGACAGCGTGCAAAACAAGTGGCTTCCGAAGGCGAGAAACCATATATCCGTGGCTAAGGAATGCTCACAATCGCGAAAAATGGATACGAACAATGTACAACTTAAATAACACTAATATCGAGGCTCGCGAATGTGTTCATGTGAAGAGAAACCAATATACGTCGTCACCGACATCATTCTGTCTTATTAACAAGGTTCGCGGGCATTGCGTTATTTGCAACTGTAAGTTTTTGCTAACTACGTGCAGTTGCATACTAAACGATATGCTTTTATTTCACTTTTAACTATGCTTCCTATGTATTGTTTGCGTAATTATTTATTTACTACACCAACCGAGTCTCGCGGCTTCCTCAGGACCAAACTTCGTATATTTACAGAGCATCAAAATCATCAAAATAAAATTACGTGGTATCTAAATGAAAATTCGTTTATCAATTTATTTATATTATATCTATGCATTTTATGTATGTAGTTGCTACTTTTTAGCCGCTATATATATATATATATATATATATATATATATAAACATTTGCCAAATTTTATACATATACGCAGTATAGTCTCTTTACTAGTGGAATGCCTAATTTTGTCCATATATTTTTTTTCTTAACGTACAAGTGAGATTATTTCTATTCATGTAAAATTGTGTTTTAGTTCACAACCTTGTTTGTGCTGTAATTATATTGCCGTGATGATTTTTTTCGTAAGGACTTGCTTTACAACAATTGATTTAGCATGCGAGCAAGGTCTTTCTTATGGCAGTGTAACATTAGTCATTTTTTACTTTTGTATACCTGTACATGATGTTGCATGATGATAACGGTCTTCCATTACTATGGATAGGCTTTTTATTTATACCATGTATTTTTAAGACAGATAAATCCAAAAATATGTACAAAAGGGAATCCGTGTTCCGGAAAGTGGGCTCAAGTAAAGCCTGCGATGTTATGACTGAAGAATCAATGCTTTCTGCTGAATAGTTCAATGGCCAACAGAGACAGTTGAGTCTTTACGAAGCCCGTGTCTAAAGAATTCCAATTGATATGTTATAGCCAGACTTACTAGCAGTAGAAGCATGCACCCTCGGTACTCAGAATTTGCATCACATCCTATTGTTTGTAAATCCTGTAGTCGTATTGTATTGCGCGGTTAACAGTGTTTAATAGACAGTGGTAAAATGAGTTTAAGCCTATCAATCTGGGAAGTAAGTTCTGGCTGCTAGTGTGAATTGGTCACTCGCCCCATAAACAGTTGCTCTGTACAGGGTTGCTAGTCAGCCATACTTAGCTGACCATCTGGAAGAAGAAAATTTTCAAATCTAAACTATCCATCTTCCCTATAAATGTGCTCTTGTGCTCTTCTGATCGTACATAACTAATAATTTGTCAATGATATGCAACAGTGATGCATCAGTTTTTAAATATTGAGTTATTACTGTATCTGATGATAATTATAGTGATAAGAATAAGTTTACTCCACAGAATGGCTGGAATTATTGCATTAAGTATGTGCCGTCAGCAGTTGCTTAATTGTTCTTCTGGAGCCCATAATTTTTAGTTCGTCTTGAGCATCCTTACCCGTTTACTATCAGTAACAACTTCGTTTACGCTGCCAGTGTGACTGTCTTGCGTAAGGTAATTTGCTTATCAAATGAGCGACATGACTGAATAAATTAATTTTATGAATTACAAACCAATTTTTAAAATTTTCAATGACAATTCTTAATTGCTATTAAGTATGAATATTGCAGATTTCAGTTTGGCCAGCCAATACTCTAGAATGTGTTATATATATATATATATATATATATATATATATATATATATATATATATAATGTCCATTGCCTTCGAAATATTTCTAATTAGGATACAGTGAAATCCGCAAGGAAGCTGTATTGCTGATGTCGCCTTGCTCGAATGCTAACTTGGCCATAATGGTGTTGTGGAGAGGTTTAGTTTGCCTTATTTCTGTGAATTATCCTGATAAATTTACTCATAGTAGCAAGGTATTCCTTCTCTCTACCTCTCTCTCTCTCTCTCTCTCGTAAATCTCAATAATGATTTGTCTAAATTCACTTATATACTTTTTTTCACTCCTTATGGTTATATGGCAGTGAAACATTAGTCACTTGACTTTTGGTGGCTGGACATAATGATGATGAATTAGAAAGAAAATGCACATTAGAAACAAAGTGAATAATGGCCATTTATTTTGAGAATACTAAACTCTACAATCTTTCATTTATATATATTTTGGGTTTTCATTTGATTATGTGGGAGGCAACAAATCTGACTCGGTTTTACTTCTATTTCTTGCTTTGGCTGATTGGTAAGTGTGTATGCGCTTGTGTCTGTGTGTGTGCCTGTTTGCATGTAAAGTTCATTCTCGCTGTATTGCAAAGTGATGTCTGAGATCTGTTCATCATTGTTCTGATGGCTTGAGAATTAACCATCTGTTCGAATTGTAAGCTGTTACGTGTACGAGAGCTATTTTTCCGAGTGTAGTCTTTCGTTTCACCTTTTTGTGCAAATTTGTGTTATTCACTTTAATTCAATCGGGTTTGGCAACAAACTGAAGAGGAAAAAACAGATGCACATACGATGACAGAAATTTCCAAAAAATATGAGCGTTCAACAGTGCAATACACACTTGCGCTGTTACCAGGTGAAGAACACAAATTTGCGCAGAAAGGTGAAACGAAAGACTACACTCGGAAAAATAGCACTCGTACACGTAACAGCGAACAATTCGAACAGATGGTTAAATCTCAAGCCATCAATACAATAATGATCAGATCTCAGACATCACTTTGCAATACAGTGAGAATGACCTTTACATGCAAACAGGCACACACACACACAGACACAAACGCATACACACTTACCAATCAGCCAAAACAAGAAATAGAAGTAAAACCGAGTCAGATTTGTTGCCATCCGCATAATCAAATGAAAACCCAGAATGTATATAAATGAAAGATTGTAGAGCGAAGTTTAGTATTCTCGAAATAAATGGCCATTATCCACTTTGTTACTAATGCGTTTTTTCTTCCTAATTAGAAATTTATATAGGCACAGCCTTTCGTTTTCAAAAACATGTAAGTAAATTATTTTCTTTTTGCACATTAAAGATCAAGTTGGTATTTTTTAAAAGAAGCATTCCAATCTTAATTTTGTTTTTTTTTACTTTATCGTCACCGCCTGCTGTGTATTTTGCTGCGTTTAAAGTTCTTGTGTAATTTTACGATTGAAAGTAGGGAGACAACTTTGCTATGTGAAAACGAATGTGCGCGTTACATACCTGGTGGAGAAGCATCGGTTTGATGTTTTTTTCTATGATTAGAGGGCTGTTTTCTAAATTGTGTTTTTATCGCAATAAACACAAGTATTTGTACTTTTACGTGTGGTTATCTCAGCTGCAGAATATTATCTTCGACACCAGTCACTGCATTGTTTTATAACATCACTGTCATCATTATCATCAGCATCGCAGACAGCAAGAAAATAGAGTTTGAGAAAGGATGCTTCTTTAACACATAGTCGTGAGAGAAAAAAAATGAAGGAGCGATATAATAATAATAATAATAATAATAATAATAATAATAATAATGAAAAAATATAATAGTTTAAAACCAAACATAATAAAAGTACGTGTGACTGACGATGGTTTTTCTGTGTTTCGTGACTGGTTAGATACAGTTTGATTCGAGTTTTTCTCAAGCTTGCAAACTTGATTTAAAGCAATATTATCACCACCTGCTCGACCAATTATTGTTTAATTCTAAAAGAAGAACGATTTAAGAGGGGGTGGAGGCAGCCTTGATTATGATCCCTACATAGACAACACATAAAAACGAGGCAAACTAGATCACTACCAAACATAATTGAGGCCAAGTCAGCTTGAAATCTAGATGATATCGTCAATAAAGCTTTCTTGCAAATTTCACTGTATCGTTCAACTAAGGAATGAAAGTTAAGATGATTCTACTAGAAATCTGCAATAAAAGCGCCACTCAGCTCGATATGATGCCATATCGCTCAGGGTTTCCAAAGACGAAATATGATACGCTCGTGAACGCCATCCTAGATCATTTACTACCAAATTTGACTTTCTTTCATATCAAATTCTATCCATCTTGTTTCTTACGCCAACCTGGTGCTGGTTGAAAGTATTAAGGTCTATTGGTAAATCGAATTTAATACATGCGTAAATCGTGATCGAGCTGGCGCAATAGATGGAGTCTTCCTTGTTTCTTTGACGAAAAGTACTGCTTGTGGAATTGAAAAATACGTCTACGGATGCTAGTGTTGCTTCTCAAAAAACAAAAATCATATAACTTCAGGCATGTTAGATCTCCGTTTATTTATCACACTCAAATTAAAGGAGTTATAGCAGTTGCGCTATTGTTAAGTTACAAATTGATATGTAAGCCGTTTCTGTGTTAACTGAAGATCACATTACTCTGTTATAATTAGCATGTGTCATTAACTTGCCAGAAATTTGGGTAATGAAAACATTATCTTAGTTACGAAAGCCGAACCATGAAATCATTTTTGCGGAAAAGAGAATTTTTGAACCTCAAGATTATAATGTTGAAATCGTAGTTTAGTGAATACATTTATAAAATACCATATATTTTCACAAGGAGTTAACTGAACTATTTTGCACGTTATTTTAAATTGTTTCTTTAAAAAAGTAGATTAAACGTATACAGTTTACAAAAATTAACAGAAAACGTGAAATGAAAATGCAGAACATCTCTCTCTCTCTCACTTACAGATGCCCACACATTATTCACTTGTTTTTGCTGAACTCATTTAACTGAATTGAAAGGATACTGCGAATGTCAGCTTCCGCAATACGTAACTTTTAATTAATCGCCTTTTAAACCACCTTAAAATTCGCCTAATCCGGAATTTGTCTTTTATTACAAATTTGTTCGGCTTTCGCAGAGAAGTTCTTCACTTTGCCATCCTGGCTTAGCTTCTTTAAGTATCGGACAATTCTACATTCATAGCACACTGAGCAGCTATTACAGGTGTGTACATAAACACCATTAAAAATTTCGATTTCAGGCATATGATTAGCCATTGATTTTTCAATTTTTTGGCTAAATATTTCCGATTGTGCGTTACCTTTAATAGGCAAACCACCATATATCGTCCATAGATTTGGTGCAGCTGCATCGATATTGTCACAGTTTGTAAGGCTGCTCGTTTGTAAACATATATATATATATATATATATATATATATATATATATATATATATATATATTTCTAATGGAAGAAGAACACATTAATAACAAAAGTGAATAAAGGCCATTTATTTCTTGAATACTAATCATCCTATACAATCCCTTACATATATATGCATGATGATTAGTATTCACGAAATAATATATCCACTTTGTTAATATATATTCTTCTATCCAAAATATACTATGTAATAAAGGCATGGACATAAAGAATATATATATATATATATATATATATATATATATTATTAATGTGTGTGTGTGCGTGTGTTTTGTTGTCTATGAATCAGATATAAATTTTTCCAAGTCAGTATTTTCAAGTGTATAGGGCCTTTCGGGGATTAGCGCTGACATTCAAGCATTTGCTGCTCAAATGAAGACGTCAATTTTGGTAAAATGCGATGGAAGTAGCGTCAATAGTTGCTATCTAGCATGCTGTCCGTTGTTTTAGTGCATGTCAGCACGACCTAGTATGCTAATTTTGTACGGAACGTATTAGATATTGTTATTGATTATGCTTCATGCTGGGGGGGGGGCGCATGGTTGGTTCCCTTGATTGCTGGCTAAATTTATTTTCATGCTACTGTTGCGATTAGCCTTAGCATATTCAATTCCGTAATAAACTTTAATGGCTGTCAATGTGTCTCTGTCCATTCTATAGTAGAAATATCCAAAATTAAGCAAAGCTCAAATATTGACAGACACCTAAAGCTTTTCATTCGTATTTTCTTCGCAATTTTATAAAATAACATTTATTTCTTTAATTAAACAATCATTGATGGCGAGGGTATACATATCTCAATTGAAGCAAAACACCGCATATTTCAGAAACGATAGTTCATCAAATAGAACGGTTTCATCCTTAACGGAAAAATTCTGGACAGCGCTTCCTCATAAGGGCGTAATTGATTTTCGAGTTCCTTATACATATAATCAAAAACTTTTTATTAGATTTAAATTAATACGACATATCCAATTGGCGTCGTGTCTTCTTGTAACAGCAGATCGTGCTTAGCTAGTTAGATATTCAGATTTTAAAAGAGTGCAAGCAGGTTTCGCCTGTTAGAAAGGCACCAAGAAACTTGAGTTGGTATGTGACTTTAGATTTTGCGTAGTCTGCAGTAGGGGTGGTGCAGTGTATAGAATCTCGGACTCCAATGCAAATGTGCTTAGATTCGAGACATGTCCGTAACGAAATTCTGGCTAGTACTTGAGTTCCCAATAAGGATAAGACCGGTCCACTGGATGAATTATTGTTTGTACATTATACAATGCTTGGCTTATATTGACAATTATATATATTGGGATTTGTGTTTATATCAAATTCGCAACCTCGATTTAATTAAATATTTGTTTCTGTTCGAAAAGCAAAATAAAAATTTCAAATATATGACAAATATAGTACAGCAAAAAAATATTTTATGACTCACGGCTACCCTGAACAGTTGATTGAATAATTCACAACAGCACATGTCCGGAAAACAAGACGGTCTATCTGAGAATTTATTCTTATGGGGCGCTGTTTACTGCATAACAACTAAGAGCGGTTTTAATTCGCGTATTGGCCTTGACCTGCTATTTGTATAAAATAGCTATTAATATGGACATGAAATATGACTTATTAATATACATGTGTAAATTATCGATCAAGTTACGTAGGCAGACCGATTAAGCATATATTGATTGGAAAGAAAGTAGATAGCAGTTTAAACACCTGTGCTAAATTGAATGGTGAACAAACGTCAGCAATTGCGTAGCATATCATTGAAACTCTGCAAATACTTTCACCAGATATAGACTTTCAGGTACATACAAAATAATTTAACGGAAACGGGTTAGCAATTTATGAAGCTTTATGGATAATCAATTTGCAGCCTGATTTGTGCAAGCAGAAAAAGCACGTTCGAACATTGAGCCTGAACTTTTGGTGATGCACGTAAATGGATGGAAATTCTATTAATTCACAATTGCCATTTCAATAATTAACTTTCAAATGTTAAGTCTTATATTAATTTGTAGATAAAATGGGAAAGATGTGTTTATTGATATAAAATCTTATGAATTTGAACATGGAAACGGCACTATGAATTTTATAAATTTTAGCGTTTAAAAAGGAATTAATTCGAATTCTAAGTTAATCGTTTATGTAATCCTGCTATTTTGTGACTTAGTTGTTCTAATTTTGTACATTGGTGAGTACTTAAAAATCGATTTGCATACCATACCAGAAATAGTTCAATATGAATAAATATTTTAATAATTGCGTAGTTTATTATCTCTACGCCTCTTGTTCAATAACTATGGGTATATTGTGTTTTTATTTCGATAAATATATTGCCAATTTAGAACACTTAAAACAGCCTAGATGGTCTTTCAACTTTTTATGACGGAAAAAATTAATAAGTGAACACATCGACTTTCTTTGTTCTTCATGAATGTCCTTCACGTGTGGACATCGTCGAGTAAAACGGCAAACATCTTACAAAATTAGTATATTTTTAATTATTTATTTTTCTTAAAATCTACTAAGTCACATGCCTTGCACATGAACTATTTAATAAAAAAATTTCCTTTAAAATGAGTTCGGACTTGAAGAAAACATCAAATCCAGTTTTATCTGGCACAAAATATCGATGCGTTTCAACCTGGTTTGGTTAGTTTTTGAATCTGTTGGTTCTTTTGAAATACGAGCTTTAATAAAATTCATTGTACTCTTACTATGTGCAAAAACAAAAAGAAATTTTATTAGATACAAGAAATATTTCTTTCTCATTATCTCCTCAAGTATCTACTAAAGGACATATCTTTATACATAAATTGGAAAACAAAACAAGATAGAAATATGTAAACGGAAACCAATAAATTGCGTGCGTCACATCTAGTTCAAGCTTAATGCCTGAACATGCTTCTTCTGCTTGCATAAATCCGGCCGCAATTTGTTTATCCATAAGGCTTCGTATGTGGCTGGCTCCCTTTTGTTATCGTATTTAGTAATTATTTTGAATGCTACGTCTGGAGAACATAATTGCGATGTTTCGACAATGTGTTGCGCAATTGCAGACGTGTATTCACCATTTGATTTACAACAGGCGTTTAAGTTACAATTTTCTCTTATTCGAGTAATTAACCGTCTGGTCGATCGGCCTACGTAAGTTTATTGACAACTTGCGCATGTATATTGGTAAATAATATTTGATGTCGACATTAACGGCTGTTTCTCTTTGATTGCTAGTAAAGACAAGTGTGTCACTAAGTATATTAGGTGTTGCGAACCTAGTAACGAATTAGTTCAGTTGTGACCAGAAGGATAAACCAAAGGCAGCATGAACGGAAAGTATCATCTCATGCACATTAGTTTCGTGCTTACTGACGACTCATCAGTAGGAGCCGGTATTACGCCCTTTAACCACTATATTTTGGTAAAAAATGTGGGACAATAGGAGATTGTACCGTCCTATTATTCAACATTCTTGACCAAAATATATAGTGGTTAAAGGGCGTAATACCGGCTGCTACTGATGAGTCGCCAGTAAGCACGAAACAAATATGCATGAGATTATACTTTCCGTTCATCACCTAATTCCTCCTTCTAGTCTAATAACAATATACAAGTTCGCAGCCTACCTACACATATATTAGTTCTCCGCAACAAACAGTATTTAACTGTTTGAGTGTGTTACTGAATGCAATATCAAAAAGGGAGCTAGCCACATACGAAGCCTTATGGATAAACAAATTGCAGCCGGACTTATGCAAGCAGAAGAAGCATGTTAAGGCGTTGAGCTTGAACTGGATGTGACGCACGCAATTGATTGGTTTCTGTTTTTCACACTCTATGTTCACATATTTCTATCTTGTTTTGCTTTCCAATTTATATATAAAGGTATGTTCATTAGTAGATACTTGAGGAGATAATGAGAAAGAAACGTTTCTTGTATCTGATAAAATTTCTTTTTGTTTTTGCACATAGTAAGGGTATCTGGTGGTTGTTCTGCTACCTTGTGCGTCTCGCTTAAACAAGCATTACTGTTTTTTGAAGTCCGCAGATTTTACTAGTTATCAATTTTATCACTAACCGCGCAATCTTGGCTTGCTTAGTTCATAAGTCATGGTTGTGCCTACTAGTTTGAATATTAAATTATTTAATGACAGTAGTAGGGAAGACGTGTGACCGGTGTCACTTTGCCTTGAAGTTTACTTTGACCTAGTTTCTGTGCTGTATGGGGGTCTAGATGGCCAGATTTCCCTGTCATCACATTGAGTTATCTTTTTAGGCTAGCCAATCCAGACCTTAGCGTTTCAATTGTTCATAATTGTGTTTTTTAGTTTTGTAAATTTTCTGTCGAAAATGATTTAGACCTCATTAATGGAGTAGAATTAAGCAAAGTTATGGCTATGCGCCAATAAAGCACCAGTATTTCATGTCGGTGCAATATGGATCATTTTTTAAATATTGGGGGGTTAAAGTCACTTTCCAATTCGAAATATACCAACCGACATTTCGGTTGATGTGACTTAAGTTACAAAAGATGAGCACTCCTAATTTCTCCATTGCTATCCAGTGCGTAAGTTTAAATTAACACGTTTTTTATTGTCTTCGTAAATTTATTGTTATTAGGCGATACCACCAGAAACATACACGATTCTTCTGATCATGTACTTAGTGATGGCTGCCTTCATGTTCCTTGGATCAAATTTCCGCGCTATCTTAAAACCCTACATCACTCTTATTTACCTGGCGAAACTGAAGCTGTAACTGTAACCGGAAATGAGGACAAAATACTAACTAATGGAGCTAAATTAGAAGGCAAACAACTTCTATGCTCTGTCTGCTATTCAAATTTGAACTCAAAGCAAAATATGAATAAATTTAGTAGAAATTGCTTGGCTAAATACCGAATGAATTCGTCTCGTCGTTGCGTTGGTTTGCCTTGTCAGCATCATAGATCTAGTTTGGCAAATACCGTCGCAAATATGTCCGAGCCGACTGACAACATAAACGACGATAATGTTTCGAATACAGAAAAGCATCATAGAAGATTATATGAAAGACTTGCCTTGCGTGACGCAGTGACGAAAATGGTAGATGATGTTCGGATGGCATGTCAAGTTAGACCAGCTGAAGGCATTGAATCAATAGAAAAGAAAACGGTGCGATTTCACAATGGTAAGTGGAAAAATACTTAAGTGTGTATTAAATGTCATTGACTGAAAGTTTGAATTGCTTAATGTCGTGTATACATTTTGTGGGAATTATATCTTCTGTAATTAAGTTATACAGAAATAAATTAAAATAATTACGATCTCTGTCATTATGTAGATATATAATTTTATTAAATATTTTACTGTTGTCCTATCTCACATATAGGTTAATTCATCGAGTAGACCGGTTTCGTCCTTATTGGGTACTCATCCCGTATCTGCCAGAATTACCGTGTTCGGAGCTCGAACAGGGCCGCATTTTCCACTTATATACCAATATACGTTTACTTCTATCCATGCCTTATGTTGTGAATGTGCAATGAAACTGAACTGTAGGTAATTTTTAAAACGAGACGACTGGCTCCTTATTTTGATAAATTTTATCTTTATCCTTGCCGATGTAGCTAGCTATGAGCCGCTGTTAATCAGGCCATACATTTCTATAACTTCGGACCACTTTTATTATATTTCCCTCTTAAGAATAATATTTCTCGATTTATGATTGCTTTTTTCTTTTAGCTCAACAGAACGGAACTACAAAAGCCACGAGTGAAATGCCGTATTCTAGCTTGCAAGATCCTAAAGATAATCAACAGGAGAAAGTTATAATCTGTCGAAAAGATGCGAAGCACACGTGTGATCACACGGAGAGAAAAGTGACTGATAGAATAGAGTACAGTATAGATAAGAGGTTCGGTGATCACGAGGATAATAGGCATTCCAGCAGTCACATGAAAATATTCAACAAGCATTATCTTACGTCTCTGTCTTTTCGTGACCTATCATGTAGAACCTTTCGTCGTGGCCATGACTTAGAAGCGGTAGAGAGATTTCCCTGTAAGTTATGCTTATTGGATATTTCTGCATCACTTAAGCAGTTTCAAGATTGTCAATCAATAATGAGACCACCACTGGCCTTGTCACAATTTCGGCATTGTGCACACTTCAAAGCTAGGTGAGATTAACTAGTTCACTTTTATATTTTTACGTCAACTGAGCATCAGTTTTGCTCATGCTGTTGTTATGCTCTTTATGATGATTAGTTTAGAGCTGTCTTATTGTTTTTTAAATGTGTCTGGCTTTGCCATTCAGTTGTTGTGGATATCATTAAAATTTGCGCAAAACATTGTGATTTTGAATATCGGATAATTATCTGGATTAAAGCATAGACCGACAAACGCTTTTATTTTTGAAAGTGGGAGCCATCTCAGTTACGTCATTTACATTGAGTGTGTAAAACGAATAGTTATCGCAGACAATTGATAAATTATTATTCAGCCACTCTGGTCTAAATTAGTTAGATGAAAACAACAGTTATGAAAATGCACACACACACACACACACACACACACATGTGACACGCGAATATCTAATGAAAGGTCAGTCTGAGGTATAAATATTATGGCTAGAGGAAATAACGCGCTTGCTTCATTTGTTTCATTTGTTAAACTTGTGAAGTGAAATGCAACTGATGAATGCCTACGGTAAGTCTGGCCGAAATATTCTATCAAAAGAAAACTACTGGACCAATGAAAGCTGCGTTAGTCAATACGCAGATCAGGTTATTTCAATTAATCCAGGTTCGCAATTAATAACTTCCTTCAAGAAACGCTTTTATTTCTCTAATCAAAATTGCGATCTTGATTTAAACACCTGACCCATTATGTGCATACATTTGTCAGTATAAACTAAGTGTTGTATAGTGTGCAAAAGCAATTCGCTATATAATACTTTGTTTATACTGAGAAATATATGTACATAATGGGTCAGGTGTTTATATCAAAATTTCAACATTGATTAAAGTAAATGTTATCACCGCCCGCGTAACCAATGTTCGTTTAAACGCTTTTATTGTTTTCCTTAAATAGGTAGTAGTGTTTTCTGTAGGAGGCGGTGAGTATTTGCTACATCAACGTTTCGATCTTGAAATAGACGTTATTCACACTTTTGGCTTAAACATCCTTACAATAGTTTGTTGCTGACCTGTATCATTGGTTAAATAAAATACAAAATTTGTTTTTATAACACGACCGAAACCTCGATTTGAACTGTGCTTTACACGTTCTATGTAAAAAACACTATTGGTCATTATCACCAATAAGTACCATGAATATTGAATATATGTATGTGTGTTTGTTTTGATATGTGTGCGTAGTTCAACATCGATGAACTGAAAGTATTTTGTGCTAATATTGTTGTAGTCCTTTCTACTTGTGAAGCAATTTTACCAAACAATTGTCTCATTAAGCCTGCTTAACTGTGGCAGTTGATGTAAATTGAAATTATAATTTTTTAAATTGTATTTTGAAGTAAGACAAATATGATGGACAATGGCTTCGTTAGTTTATTCTTTTTTGGCTTAAACCGTTAGTAGTTCTCGAAACGAGATGCATCGACTAACATAAATTTAATTTAAATACTGTAAAAATCCGTATTATTCATGGTTATATGGCAATGAAACAGTCACTTTAGGCTTTTGTATGGCTGGGCATGATGATGAAAACTTCGTGGTATTTGTCATTTTGACTGACTTGCCATTCTCAAATTCAGTAAAACAGCTTGTTCATACTGTAAATACTATATTAGATCTACGAGAGCTTAATCTTTTTCCATTTTTACCCTTATCTATCTATCTCTCGAACAATGAGCTCCAGGAACGGTATGACCATATAAATCAGATCTCACAACTGACACTATTTAGGACCACAACTGCCCAACAAGCGTGTGACAGCATTATGCCCTGATGCGAAAATAAACATTGATCATAATAGTAAAAAACGAATAGTATCTGATCAGCCGTATTAATCGACACTTCCCTCATAACCTTGTTAATAAATGCCTTTTACCAGTGTGTATTACATCATTGATGCAGACCTCAAAGCAGATAGAATAAATGATTTACTTCTTTTCGGTGGAAAATCTTTTTAAAATGTGACAATAAATGAGACACTTGCGATAAAAAACAACCGGACCTAATACCTATAAATTCTACTTACACGACATTCAATTTAATTTGCCCAAGGTAAATAAAATTAAGATAAAAAGATGGCAGCAATGAGCTATGTGTCACAACTCCTGTCCGAATCAGAATTGACATCACGATCAAACCAATAAGGACATTTTATCAGCATTTTCACTATCATCTGCGGGAGAACATATTATGTCCTCAATCTTTTGTGTATAAATCCGTAAATCATCAACGGTAAAATTTGTCAGATAGCAAACAAAGTGTCATTGGCTACATGCAGATAGACAACTGAAATAAGAACGACTTATGCTTGAAGACAAATTTTATCTTTATCTGCATACTTAACAATATCAAATAGTAGGAACTTAGTATTATGCGAAAATTCTGTTTTTCCAGGTGCTAAGTGCAATGCAGTTTTACATAAACTGCACACAACATATTCATAGAGTTCTTGTAGCAGTATCTAAGAGGGAAATCGTAAAATTGTTTAAATGAGCCTTACGAAAGATAAAGTGTCAAAAGTGCAGAGGAGTGTGCGGATCACTGCTATCGTCTGCACCGGATATTAGATGTTCCAGATCACAAAATAATCAAATATGTTTTACAAAACAATATTTTCAAACGCACACACACCGCATTTCTCATGAACACATTACATGTTCTATCATTCAATGCGTTATAATGAAATATTTTTCTAAAATACAGTTTACGTAGGAAGAGAAAGTGAGATTAACGGACAAAAACATGTAAACCCTCTGTTTATAAGACTTGGTCGCTGATAAAATCATAAACATAAAGGGAATCTTTAGATGCTTGCTTTGGTTTCGACTATCTCAAAGGTGACTACAGTGTGTCTTAATTGAATAGAATAACAATTTTGCTGCCATATTAGCCATCTTAGCTGGCTTTTCGCGATAATTGCTATTTTACAATTTCATCTAATTACACATCATGTGTGTCCTATTAGTTTCTAGAGAAACCCACGAGTCTTCGAGTCTCACCTGACTGCTCTTAGGTCTGCATTTACCGTAGTAAAGAAACACAGATTGTGTTGGCCAGAACACTGTCTTACAATATCTTTTACTTGTTCTGCTCGCCAGGTCACCGCTTCAATGTTACTCAACGAGGATATAGCAAAATTTTCTTAATATTGCTGACCTATAGCATATAGTGTAGACAATTGGATGCGAAAAAATTTCAATAATCACGCAGAAAAATGGTCTAGCGAATAGATTTTCTTAATTATGTCTTATTAACTCGGGCTCTAGTTATGCGTAACAGTTGTAAAAATGGGCTATTTTTCAAACACGTACTTTTTTTACTGTGCTTTTGTTAGCACTCGTATATCAAAATGCAAGTTTTCATTTGTTTTCCGTTTCTTTTTATTGCCTTTTAAAAGACGATGTCGCAGCGATGATGCTGAGACCAAATCCAGCTATCCAAGCTCCCCTCGAAGGTGCAATGATGCACTCGCACACTGCATCTGTCCTGATGGCGAACCATCGATTCCTACTATAGGTAAACATGAAACGAACAGATGTGGTAGACATGGGCTTTGCTATATTCCTTCATTTAATCACATGACTAATTCGGAATGTTTTAGAAACCATGTTTTTCATCGACATTGCAGTAAAAATTTAGCTTCTTGTCTTCGTGCGTCAGTGCGTTCTTGTAAACGTGCGCAGTTTTCAAATGCAGCACGTTTTGATGTTTTATTCTCCAAGTCGAATGCGCGTGATGTTGACACTCCCCTAGGCCGAGGGGCACGGTTGCAAAGATTTGACTTACATCCGGAACAGCATTGCCGACGTGCCAGTTTTGGTGATGTTGAGAAACTGTTATCAACTCACCGGTTGGAAGTCGGTGATGCAATGAATGAAGCTGGTAACGCGAAAATTGCGAAGAATTCGGTAACTGTTACTGCCAGTGAAAGAGACGAGATTACGCTTGATCGTGCTAGTGAGGAAAAAGACTCGTTTCTAAACGGCGATCAGCGATGTATGGTGCTTGCAGACAATGTGAGGCGCATTAGATATGGTGCTCAGTGCCGTGTACAGCAAAGAAATGAGGTTTGTAATATTGAGTATGTACGAAAATTTATTATATATATATATATATATATATATATATATATATATATATATATATATATATATATATATATATATTTGTTCATTTTTATTCGCATCTGCATGCGTTTATATATTAAAACTTGTACGCATTGTCCATCATCATCATCATCTTCTTCTTCGTCGTGGTCATCAACAGATGTGCAACAACCTTTAGTCATTGATGAATCACTAACACCTAGCCGCAAGAAAAATAAATTTAAAAAGCGTAAATAGGTTCAAAATTTTACAGAAAACATGACAAAAATGATTGTTTAAAAAACATTGTTAACTGGAGTGATTTATAAGCGCAAGAATTTAGTACAGATTAGGATACCTACCTGGATAACACACAGAAATGCGGCAACCTATCACCAATTCAGCTGCATACTAATGCGACGATGGCGGTACAGCTTCCTGGCGATTTTCACTGTATCTCTCCATAAAAACGACCAAACCTCGATGTTAGCTCTGTCCAGCTAAGAGAAGAAAGTTAAGCTCGTTTTTCCTGAAATCTGCAGCAATATTGCCATTGTGCTCGATTCGATACCATATCGAGCAAGATTTCCAATCCGTGGGCACCATCATGATAGGTGAACAGCTGATGCATTACCCAATTTGTTTATAGTTGGCTTTAGCCGATTATGCTATGTCAAAATCTGTCCGCCTAGTTTTTTACGCCAATCTGTCGCTGGGTGAGAGAATAACCCTCAAATTGAACGAATACTAAACCTGTGACCCAGTCGGCGCAGATGATGGAGCTTTAACGAACGATGTGCACATGTCGGCTGCTCCAAAAATGCGTCTACGAATATCAGTGTTGCTTATTATTTGTTGATAACCTGTATGGTCTTTGATTTTCAAAAAAGATGGTCATTTTACTGTAATCGCCTAAAGCTAATCTAGCTTTCGCGTTTCTCTTTCTCACCTTATCAGCAAGATTGGCTGAGTTATTGATACGGCTACCAAGGTGTGTAAACCTGTTAACCACGTCAAAATCTTCATTTAAAGCCACAGAGTTGAACTGAGTGATGGGTGATTCCGTAGAAATAACCTAAATTTGAAGGTGCGAATCTCATATTGAAAGACGGAAAGACTACCGCTAATCTCGTCAACGTAGCCTGAGCAGAATTTCGTTTATCAGTAATGATACAATATCGTTTACATAGTCAAGATCGACTAATCTACCGCTGATATGAATTTCGACGTGTGCATCCTGAATGTGTAGAAGAGTCTAGCTCATAATATTATATATTAAATAATTATACAAGAATGGGGATATTGGGCATCCTAGAACCTAACGCGACGAAAAGTGTTTGTCTAGAGAACACGTATAATATTTACAAATTTAGTTGGCTTACCACTTTTGGGTACAATATCAAATAGAATACTGCAGTCCACTGAGCCGTATGCACCCCTCAAGTTGAGTCATTCGACTATTGTTGAACGGCGATATGCATATTTCTGTTCAAGTTCTTGCCTAGATAAAATTTTTATCAGTACAACCTTGTTCTGGTCGGAAGCCGACTGTTTCTTCTCCTGTACGTGACTCACGTGAAATTCCGATAAGGCGTGAGATAATCGATGCAAATAACCTATATGCGACTGATGTCAATCTTACACCACGTTGGTTATAACAAGACTTCACATTGTCTTCTTTGAAGATAAGAATAATGGTCGACCTACTCCAAGCAACCGACACCATCTCCTCATTCCATATATTAATAAAAAGATTATTCAACGCAGATTGTCGTGCCCTGCAGCTTGGTTGAGTTTAAGAGACAAGACTAGATTTCGTATTTCAACTCTTATTTTCCGAGATTAGTGTTCCACATTGTTGATACGGACATACTATCTGAGTTCTGGATTGACGCAGGTGCCCACTTATCTAGACGATACCTTTTATCAATTATCAGATTATTGTTGCAATTCTTTATTGATTCTCGATCTTTAACCTTTCTCGGGCCTGTTTCATGAATAAGTTGGAACAAACATAGGATATTATATACTGCAAACGCTTCTCCATCTCTTCAGCTTTTCTGATCCAAAAGGATTCAAGATCAACTTTCAGATTGTTCTTTTGGTGACATATAATAGCTTTGCGAGTATTATAATAAGCCAAACTAGCAATAATTAGGCGCCTAGTTTAGAGAATTTACACAGAATTTTCGGAGACCCCATGACTAATTCTATTAGAGCCTACAACGCCACAAATATTAGTATATGCATTGTGGATAACACATCTTACCTTTGTCTATAGTTTAAATTTTCATCGTAATACCATTTTGCAAAGACTCTATAGATCTTCACAATTTTGTTGGAAAGACGGTTTTCCGGGAAAAGTGTGTGCAAATTTACCACGGACGAATTCATGGTCGGATTCTACACGCGTATTTCAGAACTAAAGATAGTTGTGGATGCAACTACACCATTTACATATAATCTCTAAGTGATCTATTTGAGTACAAAATTGTCAGGGGCCTGAATGACTCCATGTGGCGCAACGTATTACACAAAATTTGAAGTTTGTGTTTCTCTAGTATAAGTTATGCTCGCGCAACAATCTGGCAGTCGTTCAGCATTGAGCTTAAATTATAGCGTTCATCTAGATGAAATCCTACGTCGCTTAAGCGCTCCTTCAAATGCACACCAAAATCTACACCACCAACTAAGTAGATTCGTATCGATTGTTGTTTAGATTTTTTATTTTTGTTGAAAAACGGGATATGCCATGCGCTATAAAATGTTCTCAGTGTATTTTGGGATGATCATTTCCCGTGTTATTTTCTTGTCATTGTTAACAGACTTTACATTTTCCAATGGATGAGTTATCCAATACCCTAAATTCTACTTGATATTTATTGATTGATGTTTCGATTGATATTCTGGTCGTCTTATTCAAAATATAAGCTCTTTCTTACAACAAAACGGCATGTTATACAACACCAACTAAGAAAAAGTCGTATATGTTGTGGTTTAGATTTTTTATAATTGTTGAAAAACGGAATAAACCATGCACCATAATATATTCTCGGGTTTTAAAAAAATGATCTTTGTCGTGTTATTTTTTTATTATTAATAGACTTTATTTTCAAATGATATTTATAAATTCATATTTTGATCGATATGCAGTCGCTTTTTTCAAAATCTGCGCTCTTTCACTCAACAGCACGAATTTAGATTTTTTATATTTATTGAATAACGTAATGTGCCATGTGCTATAAATTATTCTTTGTCTATTTTGTGTGATTTTTGCGCTCGTTTATGTTGTTTCTTTGGTAAGAGGCTCTTTGAATGGAAAATGAAGCAATGGACCTATATCACTTGGCGCAATAATTTTCTGTATACAATCGGAGAAAATTTCCTGATGCATGGGTTTTTCAGTATTTGAACAAATACCAAAAATCTAAATGACTGTTAGTTAGACTCTGTTTTAGTTAGTAGTGTAGAACTTGGGGCTTTGTTGAATTCAGGAGTGCGGATATTTAAATTGACGACTGGCGTCTCGATAGGATTGTCTATCAATAAATATTAATAAGGTTTTTTGTAAGTGTGTAATAAATCCTGAATCGGAATATTAAGAGATCAAATAGTGATGAAATCGGTTTACATAATGAATTGCCTTTGTTACATAATATAAAGCTTATACTGAAATATATAAATGCCATGAGATTGGTTTTTATATCAACCTTGCAACTTTTATTTCAAGAATTTTTATCATAAATCGCACAAGCATTGATTGTTTAATAATTTAAATCTTAAATTAAATACTACTTCCACAAGTGGAATGATGTCTGTTCTAAAATTAATCACATGGGCTCTAACCGAAGGACGGGCTTAAAGATACAAATTATTTTATAATTGAAAATTGTGTTTTTGTGTGTGACAGGGTAGCGAAGCTGATAGAGTTACAAACTCCGAATCAAATATTCCCCAGTTCAAGTCCAGCCTGAGGTGAAATTCTGGAGAGTACTTGCAAGTTTTCAATAATGACGAAACTAGTCTCCTGGGTGAATTGCCTTTGCTACATGATGCTGAGTTTCGTTTCTACTGACAGAATACCCATAGTCAAAATCCTGTCATTGTTGTTCAAAGCAATAAAATTTCTCCAAGTGGTATGGTGTCTATTGTTTAATCACAGATCTGGGGTGGCTAGTTAGACCTTCAAGTCTTTAGAGATTTCAAATAGATTCCATATGAAAGCAACGGATAACCAATTAGCATATGCTTGTACGACTACCAATTACGTGAGGTACGATGCACAGGTGAAACATTGGATAAAGTTAAGGACTCCGAAGCAAATGTGACCTAGTTCGATTCCTTTCCGCGGAAAACTCTAGACAGTGGTTGAAGAGTTCCCAATAAGGACGAACCCGTTGTATTTGATAAATAGCCTTGGTTATCTTAAGCGATTTTGAGTTTTCGCTGACAATATATATATATAATTATATAATTTGATTATATTCATGTTGTCACCAATTCGAGATACTACTTCATGAGTGCACGATTATGCCATATTTAGTTTATATCGACGATATATATATATATATATATATATATATATATATATATATCGTGCTCATGGTAGTATCTCCAGTAATGTATAACATAATCAATCTCTATATATATATACATATATATATATATATATATATATATATATATATATATATATATATATATATATATATATACGTGTGTGTATTTTGCTAAGTTTCTGTATGTTTATTAACTCTAAGTTTTGGTTTTCAGTGTCATTTAAATTTTTTTAAATGTGTTTGTTAATTTATCTTTTTTTTCCTTTGCCTCATCTATCATGCTGCTTTACACTCAATTGAATACGTTAAAGCTTGGTGACAGTAAACGTGATTTATTCCTTCCACCGTTTCTCGCCGATGGAAGGTACGGAATGAAGACGGTTGGAACAGGACAGTTGGAAGGTGGTCATCGCGAGGCAGTAAAAGCATCAAGAAGGAGTGCTAGTGAGCATTGTTCAATTCATGCATTACCTGACTTGGAAAACAAACTGCACAGCTCACATTTAAGAGTTCGCTCACATTCAGCCGATATGATTCTCAGACCAAGCAGTGTCATACATAAATCATGTCCATCATCTCCATTATCATCGTCGTCAAAATCTTCAGGCCTGTCCTCGTCAGCATCATCAAGTTTTTCGCCTTCGGCATGCTATGGTTCATTATTAGAGTTATCTCAATTTTCTGACGTCCTTGATTCTTATAGTCAGCCGTCTTACAATTGCAGCACTTCAAACGTGTTCTCCCTACTCCGTTTACCTGTTACCACCAAAGCAATACCTTGCTCTTTCGATTCGCTTCAGAAATCTGGATGTGCACAGCTTAAATCTTGTACACCTGCTTCAAAACTTTTGCTTACGAATGATCGTCGTAATGATATACTCTCTTCTCCTTTTTCTACTAGGTTAACGAGAAACTCTGTGTCTTTTTTGTGGAAAAAAATATCTGGAGTTCGATCTGACGATTCGAGTTTGATACTTATGGAGCATCTCAATTTATCAAATAGTGAGAGAAGCCAGTTGAAGAAACCATTGATTCGAAGTTTAGAACTCAAACCGGATAAAATCACTAAACTTCCACGCCTGATAGAAAAAAGTAGAGCGAAACGCTACCACCAGAATGTGACTTGTGGAGGATATCTGATTTGTCATCACAGAGCTGCCAGTAAGCGTCAATGTCATCGTTGGACAAAACAATCGGTCAGTCCAGTTATACTCCCTGTTCGGACTAAGCTAGGTACTGGTGACCTACTATCAACCGTAGAAAACTTTTCCCACGGAAGGAACATGAAACATAATGGGGCCAAAATACGCAATTCTTCTTCCAGTTCTACTAATTCTATTATTACTTCTAGTTGCTCTTCTTCCAGCAGTGGTATTAGTCGTGAAATTATTAAAAGGAATAGTTCGCGTAAAAAGCGTAATAGAAAAGTTAAGAGAAGGAAGGTTCGTGCTCATGAAGCACCTCAACGTAATCGGACGCGCCCGTTAGAAGACAAAATAAATTACTTCACAAATCAGAACACACTCAGTGATTACGTTGAAATCCCGGAGACATTAAGAAATTCGCATCGGTCTAAATTATGCATGCCCATTTGGAATTTAAAGAATTCAACAGTTCGTGGCAAGGAAAAACAAGAAGAGAGAGCGGAAGATAACGATGATGAAAGAAGCGGAGTTCAGAGATGCAAAAACGGGAAAACTTTAATGGAAATCGGATTCAAGCAGGAGTTTGGCAAAAAGGAAGACACAGAGCAGGCAATATCAGAATGCAAATTTTCGTTTTCATCGTTGAGAGCTGGACTACATCAGGTTGGGGGACTTGACAAGGTAAAGTTGGAAGACGAAGGGTCCACTATTTTCGCTAATTCTACTAGTTATGACAAATGCATTGACGGATTGCGGACGAAAAAGGAAGAAGAGTGTGATGTAATGCATTCAGTGTCTTGCCCTCCGATGACAAGAAAAAGGCCGCGAAGCTGTAATGCGGATGATCGTTTTGCTTCATCGAAGAAGGTTTTAACTGGTAGTGGTCCACGGCAAAAGCGAATTCGACGCAGTTTTTGGAGACGTTCGGGTCGTGAGTTGTTCTATTCCACACCATTTAGTTATTTTTCATCCTCGTCGTCTTTTGCATCTTCGTCGTCATCCTCGGAATTAACAAGAAACTCATCCATGGACAATCGTTTGTGCCTAGTACACGAGGACAGTAAGTATTTCTTTAATATGATTGTGGCTTATACATATGTTAAGGACGATCTAGTTCGCCCGCACAAACAGAAGTGCAGCAGATTTTGAATATTGCTGCTCAATTAACTAATAATACTACGAAGAATAACTAAACTAACATATTATAAATAATGATGTCAAAGAGAAAATAATGAATTTGAATTGGTGGGTTTCGGCAATACTGCTTCCTTGTGGTTTTCACAGTATTGCATCAAAAATAAGACCATCCTCGTATATAACTTGACCAAAATATATAGCATTTTTATTTAGATGATTACTAAATATCTGCAACAAGACCGCTTCTGAGCACGATTCGATGCCATATCACATAGGGTTTCTAATCTAGAACTATGTTGATTACGTGAACAATCCTGGTACTCGAACCGGTCCTAGAATTACCAATTTCATTGAAGTTGATTTCAATTGATTTTTCCGCGTCGTAATTTTAGTTTCGGTTGCACAACATATAGCAATTTATATATATTATACAACGTACTTGCTACAACTTCATTGTGTCAAATTGATTTCAGTGCTCACACATTAAATACGCTTAGATTCTGCATGGTGATCTACTTGTTATATTTTCGGTATTTTTTAATCTATTATTGGACTCACTTATTAGATAAACACACATCGTCTACTTAGTCTGTACGAGAGAAAATTTGTAACATGTGGGAGTAGAATAATGTAAAATAAAAGAGGCATTGCATTATTCATGGTTAAATGTGGACTGTAATAGAACATAGGGTCATCCATTTCCAATTGAGATTGTTTGTATACAGAATTTCCTTCTCTTTAATGACTCGCCAACCGAAGCTGATGAACA
This sequence comes from Eudiplozoon nipponicum, assembly GCA_029291075.1. NCBI lineage: Eukaryota > Metazoa > Platyhelminthes > Monogenea > Mazocraeidea > Diplozoidae > Eudiplozoon > Eudiplozoon nipponicum. The sequence goes on from JAQBSW010003264.1 coordinate 78,579, forward strand.
CCATCTGTCCGGGTATCAGGTGTTTGGCGCCAAATGTCTGAAGTTTCCTTTTGTTTATGTAACTTTCCCTTTGCGTTTAGGGATGAATTTATTGAAATTTTCAATTTTTTCAAGTTTATTCTGGATGCATTAGATTTCAACCTAAACATTTTTTAAATTTGCTTTAGTTATATTAATATTATTGGTACTTTTTATTTCCACTCGTTGAATAATTTGGTGTTAACTAAGGAATTTCTTTGTCTTCACTTTATTATATGCATCTATTATCATGTTGAGCACGTAAATGGTTGTATGATATTGTACTTTACATAGTCTCTCTCTCTCTCTCTCTCTCTCTCTCTCTCTCTCTCTCTCTCCGTTTCAGTTTGACATTCGTTTTGATTTTCAACATTCTTTTCATTTGTAAATATTTCAGGTGAAAATAATAAAGAAATTTCCATCGTATCTGACAGAAGTTCTCTATTTTGCTCATGCAAACGGCAATATGAATACAAATTTGTGCTACGTTTACATTAGATTGTTGTTATATTAATTCATAATTTAAATATATCATTTGCCCTTTTGTTTAGAACTTCCTATTAGTTTTAATTCATTTTTGTATTAGTTATTGTATACCCTGTGATAAATTAGTTCATATAGCAGAATACGGCTTTGACAAAGTCAGCTTGAACTAAAGGTATAATCTCATGTATGCATATTAGTTCTCCTCAACAAATATTATTTAACTATTACCTTTCATTGAACGACGTCATGGTTGCCACGAAACTTGCTAAATGATTTCGATCGAGGTCAGAGTATATGGCTTGACTGGAGTAGTAGCTGTTCTGAATTGGTTGGTCTCACTTTTGACGAAATTTAACCTATCTCAAAAAGCTTCGTTTTGGCATACTATATAGGCTTTAAAGTCACATTGCCGATGACTATATGAAGTCTACTCCATTAAGGTATCAATACTTACAAGCATTGGAGATTGCACCGCCAAACTATTCAGCATTATTTATTAGGTGTTGCGCGCACACGCATATATATATATATATATATATTTATGGTATACGCATATATATATATATATATATACACGTAGCAAGATATTTATATGGTATATATATATATATATATAAGAAAGAGTATGATAGATATATATATTATATATATATGCCTAGCGAAGAACATGCAGCAATATGCATGAGTCGAATTTGGTTTTCGAAATGTTCATGGTTTAAATCGTGGATTGTGATAGTTCTCAGACCGGAAAATGCTCGACTTTTAATAACATTAGTGCTTTGGCATCACTTCTCAAACATTTACGCTTCTCTTAACGGAGGTTGTCGCTATTAACTTTCGTTTTTACTCTTGTTCGTGTATTCTTATGCAGTTTAGATGTTGTGTTTTAAATCCGTGCTACCTCTTTTAATATTGCCAAATAAAACCGATATCCTATTTGCAGCGTTTCCTCGTTCTTGTACTCCATTCGATCTAGTTATAAAAAAAATGTAATTGAACAAAGTATGTTTTGCAAATACCATTGGAATGCAGATGTCAACGAAATTTCCACTTTGACTTATTTATAGTCAATAGAACGTTTTATATTCAACACAAAAATAGAAATTTTCGATGAAGGTTTATGTTTATATTCGTAAAACTCTATTAAATTTACTTTTGGATTATTTCAAATCATGCCTGTCATAGAAAATACTTCTTCGAATAGCTTAGCGCAAGTTTTATGCATATTAAATAGTTTTTCGGTTGGTTTCCTTATCAAATTATTTTTATAATTAGATTCCGTCGAAAAGCTGAAATCATTACGTCATGTGAAAGCAGCACACCCGTCAACCCAGCAAGAGAACTGCAACAATTCACAAACTGTTGCCGATAACGTGGCTGTAACATGCTTAGACAGATGTTGCTCGAATAACCTCTATACGGATTCGATCGCTGCAATCACAACTGATATCGTCAGTTACACAACTGTTTCAACTAGTAGCAGTAGGCTAACAAATGAAAACGATGTCGCGCCCGAATTTCATCCACTTTCCATTCCCAGTACTAGTTACACTTCAGCACACAAATCTAGTCTTGCTGTTGAAACAACCCAGACTAGTGATCAACAGGGCATAGCATTGAAGTCATTATCAAATCAACCTCCACAGGAGATGAATGAAATCCCCCACGTGAGAGTCAGCAAAAGTTCTACACGTCAGCCTGAGGTAATTCCTTCTTCTCTGGCATCCTTTCCTGCTTCATCGGCAGCAATCTGTACAGTTTCGCCGAAAAATGAGGCGTGGCACTCGCAATCACCCTCGGAAATTTCCAATTTTTTCCACGAAGAATGCAATCAAACGAAACACGGTAGCGTCAGTGGGACTGCGTATTCGGCGACTACCCTTCCTCTGCCAAAATTAGTATCCAGTTATCAAATTCCTGTGACAGACTGTAATTCGCAAAAGCAATCCTTCTCATACGCTGATAACTTTTCAATATCCGGGAACTCTGCATTAGGCGCAATACCCCTGAAAGAGTCACCAGTGGCTAAACTCGACATTCCCACTAATAAACAGTTAATCGATTTGAGTAAGCTAAAAAAATGCGTTCATACATAAAACAAATATGATTTTTGTTGTATCTCTTTTAATTGCTAATTAATCAAATGTGTAATTACATCATTATGAACAAACTCGTCAACGCTAATTGATAGTCAATCTCTTGGTCTTAGGTATGCCTTACCTGCCGACGTACAAGTCAGTTATGCTATCATAGATACTGTTATCCCCGTAATTATGATAAGATCATCTCTCAGGTTGTCCATAGTGATTTTGTAGTAAAAATGCGTCTGGTAACGTTATCACTTTGGCTGTTGAGCAGAATTCTTGCCATCATACGAACAATATAATTCACGTTTGCTTCAGTGGGTATTAAAGGTTTCAGTAGAGTACATGATTTATCTTCGAATTTATGTCAGTATCAACGAGGTAGAAAGCTTAACTAGAACCACTGTCATAGTTAGAAATACGAAAATCAATCTTAACTCATACACACCAAAATCGGTAGGTCCTTACAATCTGCTATCGATCTTATTTAATGGTTGTGGTTCCATAATTTTTGCCGCGGTGACCAATTTATTTCGCATTGTATGATATAAGGAGGTCGTCTCGATCGATCAGGACAAGTTAACCATAATTTGCATTCTAATAAATATCAATCGTAATTCGGACAAATGCTGTGGTTGTATAAACTTGACTTATCAAAGAGCAACAGGCTGATTTACGACCTGGTAAAATGTTTTCATTTTATATTAACCTTAATGCAGCTACGTGTGCAGGAACATTTATATGGTCGTCTCATAACAATCGTCTTCCTAGAATTCAAGTGTATTTGGACACAGTGGATGGCAATACACCTTTATATTTTCTGTTCATTAATGGTGTGTCTACTAAGTTTTTAATGTTTATACGAACTGTTTACACAAAAAATTGTGGTTGCGCCAGTGTCCTGCGTCCAACAAGGATATCCAATTTCTCCATTTTTGTTTAGCATTGTAACAGATTCCTTTATAAGTTGTACATAATGAGTCAGGTGTGTATATCAAGATCGCAGTCTTGTTTAAAGTAAATGTCAATATATGTTTAAGTTTTTGTTTATTTCTCACGTGTTTGCTCGAAATAAACTCTTCTCTGACAAGCTGTTTGACCGAACTCTTTACTACATTGTATTTCTATAGAAATAGTGTCGCATCAGTGGTCTCCTATATGCGATTCGATATCTTCTTAAAGATCCACAGATTTAGCGGTACTTTTAAGCTCAATTTAGTAAATCCATATGCGTATTGCTACTTACAGTACCTAGTACTCATAACAGTGGAATTCTAATAACACAGCAGATTATTTACCACAATGGATAATGTCATCCATTACTAACTTTTAACCGCTTTAACTCAACTTTCGCTTTCGAAAAATGGGGCTTTTGCTGAAATGGTAGGTGTTTAGAATGCTTGTCCTTCATAGTTATGACAAAATTCATGGTGTTCATATCCTTTACAGGGTTTGTACACTTTAGATATAACGAGTTTGCTTTTAAGGTTTATCGTGAAGGTTCTTGTTTAAAATTGACTCTACTGCTGATTGAATGCGCATTCGATTAAGTGGTTTCATCTTCCAACTGCTCTGGGTTACCTTGCCAAATGTATGGTGGGCTCAGTGGTTAGAGCTCCAGATTCCAAGGCAGACATGCTCAGGTTCGAGCTCTGCCCGCAGAAAAATCTGGACAGTAAGTGATGAGTTCACAATAAGGGCGAAACCGGTCTATTGGATGAATTGCCTTTTCTAAACCCTACAATACTTAGTTTATACTGAAAATTTTATTTGCATAATGGGGCAGGTGTTTATATCAAGATCACATCCTTGATTAAAGTAATTGTTATCACCGCTCGCGCAACCAATTTTCGATTAACTATATATTGTGTGAGTTGCCAGTAGGCATAGAACGTCTGTACATATGACATTACATTTTTTAAACGATCCGTTTTTGTTCTCAGTGCTGTCCTTTTTGTTGTGGATTTGACCGCATTTTTCTTGTGCGGGACAATTGATAGCACTCATAGGTCCATTTTCAGATGATGCAATTTTTGGCCTCAATTGATGGGTTCTCAATTGTCTCTTCTTCTTCTTTAAGCCATCAATTAGCTGATTGTCTGAAAATGACGTTGGAACAAGGTTTTCCATTGTTCTTCTTCCGAATTTTCGAACCCTAATTTCCAGGTTCATCTTCAGGGTCGACACAATACGCACAGGTGAGTTTGGCATATCCTTCTGCGTCATTATGACTGTTTTTCCTGTACAAGGATGACTTAATCTCTACTTGAAATTTATTTTTGCGCTATAGTCGTCAGTTTTGCAGAATTACGCATTATCATCAACCTCCCATTTGGGCACAAAATTTATGATAGATTTATTATCAAATATGAAAATAAAAAAGATTTTTAGCCAATTTTCAACTGCATATAAGGTCGTGCGTAACGCGGTTCTTCAGCCAATTATTTTAACTCGGAATTATGGTTAAACTCAATGGACTGCTTTTGTCGAGATTTTAGAATGTATCACACATGCTGCAACAGCCTCTGGCAAATTATGCAAACCGCAATGGATTCAATCTTCCATATCTATATGCACCAAGTCGAGGGTCTTCAATTTAAGCACATTGTCATTTCTACGTTATGCTGCTGGGATACTATAGATGACCGGTTACACCTATCACCTTCTATACAGCTTTGTGAATCGAGATACTCGGTTTTATTTATGCTATTGTCAACTGAACGTAAAGCGACTGTGTAAGTGTAGAATTTATGTTTGCAAACTCTAGTCGGCCGCGTTGTGATGTGTCATCATTGTCGCATCTAGTTGTGGACTGGGACGCATTTATCCTGCTTGTTAGGCTGCCGTGGCGTCTTCGGTGTACGAATGGAACCAAATGGATTAGGCTAGGCATCTCGTTTCTGGATTTAATCACGCCATATCCTATCTTCACCAAATAAGAGACATGTGGATGGGCGAAATATGTGTTATTCCTGCTGTAAACGGCTTACTATACAATGTCTAGGTTAATTACGGATTTGTTTATCCCGCCGTTGAAGGTAACTTCATCATCATTTATGCATTAATTATGGTTATATGGCAGTGAAACATTAGTCACTTGACTTTTGTGTGGCTGGACATGATGATGATGATGCATTCATGTAGTAACTGCTGAATTTTAAAATTACAATGTGTTATGTAAAAAACTTCACTTCGACTGAATAACAATTTGAAAGCTATCTATATGCACATTAGTGCTTTACGAATTTTGTCGTAGCTCTTGAATTACTACGTATTTTGTTGCCAATGTCGATTACGTCATACGCGCGCATTTTGATGCGACGTCAAATATTTGATTAACTTTCGTTACTCGTTGCTTATTTTTGGATTCTTAATTAAGCGTATCGTTGAACTGTTTTTTCATCCGACTCATCACTGGCCTACTTGTTTCTGTTTTCCTATGTGTTCTTGCGTTCACAGCTGCAGCTCAGTCACTTGTTGACGATCGAAACAGTTCTCGTGTTCTTCAATCTTCTTCAACAAACAGAAACGACAGTACATTTCCTGCGAACAGATTTATGCCTGATCTTCTAGGACTCTATCAACAACATCGCCAATTTCCTGAGTCGGATAATTTATCGAATGGAAACAAGTGTAATGAAAAAAATTCAAGATTCGAAGCCATATCGGCTGTTCGAAGCCTAGTCAAAGTTATCGATCAGTCGGCATCTTCTGGAAATCCTAATCACTGTCTGTCAAGCCTTGGAACACTCATCGACCAGTTGATTTCACAGATGAGTGAAACTAATGATGCAACAAGTAATCATTTCATTTATAATCTACTTTTCAACGCCCTCAAAGCCTTAAATTTGAATGAGCATTCTTCGGGAGTTTTGCAAGCTCTTTCAGATACCTCGGTTTCTGACAATGGTATTGAGAGTAATGCCAACTGTACTGTAAATTCTGGTTCCACAGTTCCTCCTAATGCTGTCAAAACCCAACCTCCCATGGAGCGTGCTTCATTGCTTGAACTTGCATCCAAACCACATTCTTTTACTGGTGTTACTTCGTCTACACCAGGTTTAGGCTTAGAAAGCATTGGGGTAAGTGGAGGTGGGCGCATTGTTTCAAACATGCTTGGAACACCTGTTATCGGATTTGCAGGTGGTTTTAAGGATAACGGAGTTAATGATTTTTCTGCAGCAAACTTGATCAGTACATCGCCGACTCCAGCATGTTGTCGTGAAAATAAAACTGGAGTTATAGGTATGTTGTTTAATCATTCATTTTGTCTATTTCTTTCTTTCGCTATCTTCATTCCTTTAGCTCTGTCTAAAATTGTATTTCACTTTATTCTGATTAGCATACAACAAGACTATAGAAAATTCGGTCTTGTTGCTTAGCGAATGTGAAAGGATGTCTAAGAAACTAAAATCGTGTTTTCAAATTTTGCTGACCGTCCTAGTTAATAATTAGGATTTTTTAAATACTGTGCACATTGCATTGGTGTTGTTATCTAATAGACACTAAGATGTGAAAAAATCTGTAGGAATCTAGCAGAAATCGGGATTCATTAAAGTGGCCTGATTGATACTGCCATATCTTAAGAATCCCACCTCACGGGGCCTAATTCTTTATTCATGTAAGTAGGCATGATTGGATTTATGGATGTATGTGTGTATGTATGCATGTATATATGTATGACAATATGTGTTTGTATGAATGTTTATTTTTATTAATGTATGTATATATGTATGTATTCATATATTTATATAGGCTCCACCTCCTACCTTTACCTTTACTGCGGCTGACTCCTTTTAGAGGATAAGCCGGCTCCATTGATATCCCGAATTAAGCCTCTCCATGCCGGGCGGTTGGCAGCCATTTCGGCACATAAAGAGGGCCAATGACGCTCCCAGTGACGCGGACCATAAACATTGCGTAAACCTAGGAGTTCCATGTCCGATTTGATTGTTGCAAGCCATGTCTTCAGTTGCCCACCTCGGCGGCGGCGCCAGTTTGCACATTGACCTGGGTTCATCACCTGCCGTACCAGTTCGTCTTCGGGTTTGCGTAGTACGTGCCCGAACCATTGAAGTCGACGATGTTGGATCCAGACGGATAGTTGCATGATGTCCCCACATTGGTGACGAACAGATGCGTTCGACA